>NCVS01003154.1:2477-24240 GCA_003055095.1 Goniozus legneri
CTCCCTCTATCGCCGAACACATCAGCCACGTATAAAGCATTTTCGCCGTTGTACAGATAACACCGAAGTATGAATATGCGAGCTAACCTCCGTGGCATCGCGATGCAAAATTTCATAAGGGCTACCCGCACGTTGTGTCGGTGCGAACGTACCGATCTCATCTGCGCACGCGCAAGCCTATTATATCTCGTTGCACGCGGAAAAATATCGAGTGTCTATATATTACGTTGCCATGTGAATTGTTCGGGATTCGCAGCCTCGAACGTTAATTGAAAATTTTTATTCGCAAAACTCAATCACCTTCTCTCAATATTATTTTTATCTAGGTACATATTTGAACTTGAAAATATGTACTCGGAAATATCAAATGAATTTATTGTTGTAGTAGTAGCGTACTTTGTTGGGAAAATACAACTGTAAGCTCATTTATAAAATCATACACGTCTATTTTAAATTACATTTACTACAGAGTATCTGTTTATTTTTCCCTGTTTATTCATATTTATTCATATTTCTTATGTATCAAACCGTGACGTAGAAAAATTAATGTAATCAGAAATATAAAATATACAGAACGACGTAGTAAAAAGCAGAATATATGTCTTGCTTCTATGATGATTTGTTATTCTCTGCATTCTAAAAAGTTAATCAAAACCGAAAACAAAAGACCGTTCCATTCGAGGTAACAAGTTCTTCTATTTTACATAACCTGCTCGAAAGTTCCGATAGTCTCTCAAATTCTCCGATCGATCCAATTCTCTTACACATTGTCATCATCTCCTCATTACAAACGTTTAGCGTGGGGACAGGGACAACTCGAAGCGCAGGGGATTCCAATTTTTCAAAACAGAGAGACAGAAAGTAAAACGTCGTTAGTCGTGGATCTTTGACTGTTCAACGTGAATGGACTGTAAGTAGCTCGAAAGTGAAGCACTTTAGCATAAGTTGTTCCGGGTGGGTATGAGACGCGCGTGTGACGCGGAAACGACGATAGGGGAGGAGGGGGCGGCAGTGCAAACGAAACAAGCAGTCAAGACCGTGAGGAAAGCGGAAAGTAGAGTCGGGTGGGATTTTGCCACGTCGCTGGGTTCACGGCATATTGTACCGAAGAGAGAGAATCCACTCGACGGGTATTGCGAGTAATTTCACGCGTCGAGATTCGCCAAGAACGCGAACCCGATGACGTCACGATTTCTAGATGAGGCAAGAATATCCCAAATCCCGCTTCACGCTGAGCGCTTCGTGGATCTTCTTTAAAGACTAATTTCGAAATCCTGCGGTAACCATTTCTCGGAGCTTTTTTACACCGAGGGGGATTTCTCGTTAATTACTACTTGATTTATATACCCCGTAAGAAAATAGTGACTTATGAATGTGGTAATTCATCTTATTTCTGGAATCTTATATTAGACGAATTTCTCTGAAGCACCAGTCTTCCGATGTATGAAATAATGAAATCCAAATATATTATCAATATTTGTTCATATTTCTATAACGACATTTTCGTATCGATGAAATTAACGAGCGAGAAAGGTTATTCTTTTCGTTTTTAATAAAATGAACGAAAATGGAGTTTCCTTTCTACGGTTAACTGGTTTCATGTCCTTTTTTTTGTAAAAATCGCTGGAATATATCACGTTAACCGATTCGGCGAGTGAAATTGTGGGAAAAGTTTATCACGAAGTTTTTGATATAGGATCGCTAACGTAATGAGAATGAGTTGCTCGGTTTACCACGCTAACCCACCTATAATGCTTTCTGTATAATTCACACATTTTCGCTGAAAGTAATATCAGATTGAAATATCCTCAAAATTTCTATATGAAAAAAAAAAATATTGGTATTTGGGAGACGATATACGACATCGGTAAGGTGAATCAAACGATTGCGACTCGAGTTAAAATAAGTAATTTTGTTACAAGGCATTGAAATTTTGAGCAAATAGAAGTTATGATTCACCCATCTTGTATTTGCTCGACAAAATAACGGTTCAGAACCGAAAGAGATTCGATAATAATCTAATGAAGTTCTGAAAATGCGCGAAAATTGATCATAAACAAGATCGTAGTCGAATCGAGATCTCGATCTTTTGTTAGTCGTTAATTCAATTTTTCGTTATTAGAGAGCGAATCTGGTCTTGCTTTCCGGATGAAAGGTTTGTAAGGGCGTGAATGTAAATTAGTCGACACACAAGTGCTAAGATTCAATTAAAAGATAGATCCACGTGACGATCGTCTGGTACGAGGAGGGTGTAGAACGAGTGGCTTATTTCGATCGGTGTGGCTTTAACCTCGATGCACGGTATCGCGACGTTAAAAGCACTTCGTTTACCCGAACGACCGCGACCGGTTAAGCAAAACGCCAGTCGCGAGAGATCACGACACAAAATTAATTAGAGATACCGTCCGCTCTAGGTGGAGTACTTCGTCGGGTTCTTTTAGCCCCACCGCCAGCCGCACTTTGCCCTTCCATCCCGGTCGATCCCCCTTCCCTCCCCCGATAACTACAAAAGGGTAGGAGAACCACTTGCAGCGCTACAGCGGACGGAATATCTACCTGCCGCTTCCATCTTTTCTCTCTCGTATTTGTGTGTCGACCGAACGTGCCGACGATCCGGTTCATCGACTAAGAGATACGAATAAATCACTAAAAAGGAACGAGAAGAGAAGATGGCCGCGGTGGGGTAAAAAAAAAATATCGTCAAAGCGAACCGTCCGATGTTAATGCAGTTGATAAAGTCGCGCTGTAATGAAATTTCACGCCTTTTTGTGGATTTTTATCTTGTTGCCCGAAGCGAAACTCGAAACTGGTGATTTAAATCGTGCCCGATCGTTATTCGTACGAATTAGGGGCGAACGGATATCTCAGTTGTTCGTATTTCAAGATTAAAATTATTCGCTGAATATCATATGAATTTTCATGTGGAGTTTCATTATATACTCGTATTCAATTAATTCTTTCGAACTGTTAAATACAGACATCGGGATTTTGAGTTGAAAACGTAATTATCCGAGCAAAAATACAAATTTATTCAAACAATGATATTGGATAAATTTCACCGCGATTTCTCAATATGATTCCTTTCGTTTCGATTTTTAAAATCTTCATATTTTGAAATTTTGCGAGACGCAAGAAAGTGTCACAAGTAGTAAAAAGGAAGTAGCTTTTCTAACGCAGCGTCACCGCCCTAACATCGCGCTCTGCGTAAACTTGATATACCCGATTCGGCCTCATTGATTTCGCCAGCCAATCTCGTATTGTATCACTATGCAAGAATATGAATCACTCGCGAGTGGCGCGGCACATAATCGAGTATTTCGCGTATGCGCGAAGTCACTCATCGTAAATCGACGAGCGACCGTTGCTCGCATACCGTCGTCTAAATTCTCACGGTGCAACGTAAATGCGGCAACTTAATACGCGTGGCTAGTTCTCGGTACGGTAGTTTAATATACGCGAGTGGGCGAGCGGAGTTATACGCGATAATTCGACGATATCCGTCGAGTGCAATTGCGTTGATTCGCTCGCGAGCACCGCGTACCTGTTTCACCTTCTCACGAGCACGCGATACATAACGATTTAACGGTTAACGCTTGTCCGATTCCGCCGTAATTAGACTCGGACTGCTAGGTTCGAGAGTTGAGGGATGATCGATTCATTTCTGTGCTCTGCTGGATTTTACTTCCGTATATTATTCCAAATACATCAAGATTCGCAAAAATATTTTTTTTTTCTTTATTTACTATCACTACTCTATTTTTCACATCTGGCGATAATTACATTCCACAGTTTCGAACGAGACAAATTCTGTGGACGGGAATTATTTTTCTTTATCCGTCGAGGCGTGTACCGTTCGGGACGACATTCGATCGATTAACCGTTGTATTGGGTGGGGGTACCGGCTCCGGCTCACGCGTTACGTAAAAGGAATGCAATTTCCGTAGAAACCCTAGAGTTTTACAGAAATTGCAATTTCCCTTCCCTGGCTCAGTCAAAGAGCGACGTCGCTGGGTCTTTGTTACAGTTTCGTAGTTAAATCGTCTTTATCGCGAATCGACCATGGGTGAGGTAAGAGAGGAAGGAGCAGACTTCTGTATCCAGAGGGAATCGCTCCGGCGTAATGTAAATTATACACCAGCGTTACGTCAATAGAATATCGTTAGAGCAAAATGAGATATTTCCAATTTACAGTTCCTTATTTCATGTAAGGGGTGAACGCGAAATTAAAACTAATGGTTTCACTCAGAATGAAAGAAAAATAAAAATGCTGATTATATTGGTATTTCAGGAATAAAGTAGTATTATGTGAAGTATCACACTGAAAGTGCAATAACCGCGAATACATACATTCCGAGTGAAACTTGTAATATATGTTGGGATTAAAACAGGTGCGTTCAATACCGGGAGATTCTTTTCCGATTAGAAAATAGCTAATAGAATTTATCTGATTTATGTTCATTGGATTGATTCAAATCTGAAAGCTAACAATCTATGATATTCATACAAATTTCACTTCACAAAGAATTTCAACTTTCATCGACTGATTAAATGTAACAGAGATGTTACACGTAGTGCAAAAGAAAATTTAAGATTCAATTTCAGTGAATATTTTTAATTGTAATTCGATTACTTGACGCGAATTCGATATTTATTAAACCACTGTAACGAAACCTCTACACACGTGCTATTTTAATCCCTTTAGCAATTGGTCAGTAGTAAGCAACGTCTTTGAGAACGTATAGTCGTTCGGATTCCGATTGAGGTAAATGGGAGAAAGAGGGCAGAGCTGAAATAGTTTCATGGATCGTGCTAGCTTGACACTGTAATTACAAACTAGGTTTACGAGCAGCAAATAGCGGAGGTCTTACCTTTCCGTCAAACCATTACGACGATCGTGTACCCAACGTCACGTATCGAATATACACATAGGTTTCCGAACGCTCTTCTATATGTATACGAATGGCTCGCATTCTACACCATCGTATTTAATGTTTACTTTTTTATAGCAATATATGTGACCCGTATCGTCGCGGGTTCGCGAAAATTGCGTCAATTTTTACTCCCGATCGTAAATTTACGCCGAAAATCCGCAAGATTGCACTTCATTTCGTCGGCAATCGTAAATCACGTTCTCCCGTCGAACCGAAGATTAAAATATATTCTTGCGTTAAACCGTTATTCGATTGATTCAAACCGCGAGGAAATCCATGAAAAAGTTACAGAAGATATCAGTTTTTACACTTTTTTTGAGCCGAAGATATTTACTAAATCTAACACAGATATGCATCTACTAATAACACCTGTGTGCCAATAAAATCAAGTTTGCCCGCGCATTTCGATTCATTCACCCTCGAGAAGAAAAAAATTCAACTCCCAGAGATATTGATACTCTTTTCACCCTTATTAGACTAATGAAAGTTTTCCTTTCTCTCGTCGTAATAAAAATGGTAAATGTCTGGCCTCGGCAACGGCTCGGTGGAGCCTCCGAACGCAGTTTTAACGCCGAGTATGATCATTATGGCGATTAAGTTTGTTATAAAATTTATTTCGTTCGTTGCGAGTGGATATAAAAGAGGGTGCGATGGGGAGGGCGGGGAAGTCTTTCCTTCCCACTCGCATTCGTTTAAGCCCTTCCTATCGCATCTTATTAGCTCATGTCAGCGGATTAAACGAATTTGCATTCGCGATATTAAACTGCATAATTTCTTTTGCTTTGCGCGCGTCGACACGCTCTTTTTTCATCTCCGACTCGCATAATCCCCCATTGTACGATTATCGTACACCGGAGGATTATAATTGCTCGTTCGCTCGTGCGATATAATAGAAATGAAAATTTGGCATTTTCTCGCGGTAATAACATACAAAACGTGTACCGCGTATCTACACGATACGCATTCAGCACCAGCTATAATTTTTTAGCAGTTTACGTCAAACGTAATATCGATTTCGTAATGTTCAGAGTACAGAAGATTGGTGTATGGTAATTCTTTACCAAGACTCGTCTTGTAATTATCGTGTTGGCTCGAATAGCCATGTGGTACTCGTACGAGTAATTTTCTCCGTAATCATGCAAGTAATAGATATCGAAGAAGAACAAACGAATTAGAACAACTTCGCCAATTGGTAGGAAAAAAATAAACTCGAGAGACGTAGAATAAAAATTCTTGAATTTCGCATGGAAACAGGTAAATAGAGCGTCGAGTGTACCTATTATTATTGATTTCACTGATTCAATTTTAAAGAGTGTAAACGTTCACTCGAGCAATAAAAAGCACGGACACCATTTCGAAGTGGGTATAAAACAAGAGGGTAAAAGAACGAATACGTTACCGGGAGGAGAGCGAGAGGCGGAAGAGAGGAAAAGAGGGTGAGATATTGACGCGATCGTCAAACGCGTTCGGAAAAACAGAAGCGAATTAAGCCGTTATTGTCCAACGTCGCGACTCCAGTCGAGTGAGGGCTATTATCATGTCAGTCTTGTACACTCAACGGATGAAAAAAAAAAAAACAGAACGAACACGGGACAAGAAACAGAGACGGACGAATTTACAGCCTTTTTTCTCGTACGAGGCTATATTCAATCTTTTACTTTTTTTTCAGTTTCTTGTCTTTTTTTCACCTCTACGTTTTCTTTCAGCTTCGTTTTGCTCGTCGTGAAATGAGCCTCGAGTATTATATACGCGATATCACTTCAATTTGCTTATGCAAATTTCCCAGTCTGTATGTGTGTGTGTGTGTGTGTGTGTGTGTGTGTGTGCGAGCGTCGTTCGTGTTCACAGGGCCCGTAGATTTTCGTCCACGTCTCGTGTTTTCGCTCGGAAATTAGGACATCCGATCTTATTCCGCCTACTCGAATGACGAAACTGGGCTAACTCGTGTAGTCGGGAAAGCACAAGGTCATGAAATAAGTCTCGACTGAGGAGAGCTTGCGGAGGGTGGGAATTGAAATATCGATGACTGAAAAAAATTCACAAATCCGACAAACAGCCGACAAACGTAGGCCGGCAAAAAATTTAGCTTCAAAATGCAGATTTTTCAACCAAAACAAAACAATTCAGAGAAGACAACAGTATTTGAATATTCGACGATACGCGAATAAATAAAGGTGTTTGCTCAGAAATCAGAAGTAATCCGACAAGCTTACATTTTCTATATTATTATTATGAGTTTTAGTCAACTAAAACCGCGAAAGTCTTAAAACTATTATGAGTTTTATTCGATCTCTCTGATTATATAAATCTGAACCTACAGTGACGATGCAAAAAGGTGGAAAGTGAATCTTGAGCGAACACTAAAGACGGTGTCTCCTGTTTTCGCGTTTTATATTTTCCCTCTCTCTTCTCTCGTCTTCCACGCTTCCTCGGCTGACAAATCGGGGAGATAGGTTACCGCCGAAGGAAATAAGAAAGGAAGGTTTTCGGAAGAATTACGAGAGGCGAGCGACGTCGCAGACAGAGGCGCACCGGTGCGCGCTCATATCCTCTCTATATACCTGAGATAAGAATGCTCCCTTTTTTATCTCAGCGCGTGTGGAATAGTGGGGGTAGTGAAACGTAAAAGAGAAGGTCGACGGAACTGACGGTCCGTGTACGTCTCTGTGTTTGTTTCACGGATACGAATTTCGGAGCGACTCGCGCCTTCGTCGATTGTCGCCTCGCCTCGCCAAAAGGAAAACCTATCGCCGAAACAAACGTCAGGGATCGATATCGCCCGTTCAATTTCCAAGATTAAAATACGAATGCTTGTTCCTTCGGAGTTCGCCAATTCTCCGATTCTACTTTGTTCAATTATTTTTGCCTCGTATACCGCGATACTTACTTCCATCCATCCTAATGATACTCGCAGAAGTGATTTCTTGTCGGGAAATACGAAAGGATTTTGCACAGCAATTACAATCTACTATACTTTCTTGCATTGAGAGAATATTTCTGATATTCTTTTTCGCCATTACACGGTAAACGCAAAGCTTGTTTTAAGAATATTCAAACTGAAGCATAAGGAGTCGTTACAGTGAATAATTCCCCTCGACTCGTTTCTTCCTACCAAGAGTCGAAACGAGGCCACCGATAGTACAGGCAACATTCACGGCGGGGTGGCGTTGTCGCGCGAAACAGAAATGATCGCATTTTGTTGCATCTCACCTCATGAATGAAGAGTACTTCTATCTCTGCAATTACGAATGATTTATTAAATACACCTTCTTATATAGAACACAAAAAGTATAAACGAAAAATCAGAGTTGGAAGGATCGTTGAATTCTTTAATAACAAACGAAAAACATTCACCCGGGGTAAAATACCCCCGTTCTAGAGTAAATGTCGATGATCCTGAAAATGGGGCTTTCTTTTCTCGCGGCAATGACAAAAATTATTGCCACTAGAGGGACTTTCATATTTTTGACCGCATGAACATCGTCCCGCGTGGTTTTCCAGGTTATGGATGTTGGCAACGCACGCATATATCTATATAGAAGAGAGAAAATGAAATTTTATGGTTTCCGAACCACCTACACAAGCCTGAGCGAACGCCCGAAAGTAAGTTCTCTCGGTCGAGTTATGGTGCTGGTTCCTTTTTTTATCTCTCTCTCTTTCTCTCTCACCTCTATCTCTCTCCACTCTCATCGCGAAAGACGTAAGCGCGGAAACGGTTCGTCACTATCTCCTTCCGCGCGAACACCGAGACGAATTCACCGCATCGTGCACCGGAGAAAAGAAGAGTAATGGTCCCTGTTGCAAATGGCTGCGTCGACTCGTTTACGTGCGAAACGTCTTCCGCATAGATTGAATTGTTCTACGTGCCAATGACGGAACGAAATGAGCTTGATTCGAGTTTGAAGTTTTGTCATAAGTCAATATGCCTCGAGTGTAACCCGAGAGATATGAAACGACAAACTTCGATAACTTATCCCGATCGATACGAATTGGTTTAGCATCCGACGAAATACTTACAAAGTCACGTTCAACTTTGACCTTGAAATCGAACCGACAACGGAGCAACGTTCTTAAAATATCTTTTTATATCGCAAGATGTTGAAATAAGTCTAAGACATTTGTGACCGAGGGGTGAAGTAAAAAAAAGAGAGAGAGAGAGAACGAAAAAAAAAGTTGAAGAGTGTTCGGATGAAGTTCGTTGAGGGAGGTGTACGTTTGGAGGAACAATAAAAATAAGAGCTCCAAGTAGGGGACACACAGGATGGGATATGGTCGTAGAGATGACGTATAGTATACACGAAAAATGGTACTTTCGCAACGCTGGGGAGGTTGTTATCAGCGCGAGCCGGTACGAAACAGAGACGTTTGGACGCCAGTAGCGAAGCAATTTTTTGATAGGATCTTCTCTAGCCATACTCGTATGACGTCTCGTGAACTCCCGTGATGTTTAGTCTTGGGCACGAGAAGAGGGTATACAATATTCTTCGAAAGTTTTAAATTTTACGAGACGTAAATCGAGGAAGTGAAAATGCAAATGTGTGTTATGAAAATATTTCTGGTAAATACGTTAAAATAAAAAATCTGTGTGCATTTATTGTCATTATATTTGTCGTCCAATCGATAATGTTCCAATAATATTTTAAAGAATATCTTCACTCGCTAAAGAGCACTCGAGAAGAAAATTAGCCGCAAATTACAGTAGTGCCACCACATTCTATACTTTAATACTCTTACAGACGTACAACTGCGAGAACCCAGTTTGTACACGACGTAACAAATATTAGCGTTTCTATTTGGGAAAATAGGAAGAAAATAGCGCGGTCGTGTTTCTCGGACCGCGCGTAGACAACTCGATCTGTACGTTTACTCCCGTGTCGGTTCGCAAGCATCGGCTGGGTTCCTGGCCACAAACACGACCGATGCCCGGGACGTCGAGAGACGGAGACTCGGAAAGTCACAGAGACGTCGTTTCGCGGGGATACATCATTACGCGCGCATGCGTCGGCTCGTATAAAAATTGCAAATGCGGTTTTCGTTTCCTCCTCGCTTTCTCTCTTCGGTTTACTCTCTTCTATATATTTTCCACTCTCCTTCTTTTTTTTCGGCACAATGCTTGACGCGTTTGACGCGCTCGGTGTATATATCTATTGTTCCATCGGCGCAGTGACTCGACGCTTTTGTTTTCCCTTCCACGCCTCGTTCATCATGGATGCATTTGGTTGAGTGCTCTTTGTGCAGGGATAACCCACATCTATATACAGGGTGCTCCGGATATCGCGCCAATGCGGTTACCGATAAGATAGTGTGTACTCTCATGAACAAAACGTACATTCTGCCTTTCGGATCTAATTCACCGGTTAGGGGATCGAAGCGATTTGAGTAGACGACAGTTCAAGAGAGCGTCGATTAGATGTTCATCTCATTACGACGATAACAATCGATACTAATTTCGATGTTTCTGACGTGAATATTTTTAGTGTGGGCATCCAGGAGATTAATGGAAAAGTAAGCTGCTTAAATCGAAATTCTTATCAACGATAGGGAGGGATTAAAAAGAAAACCGAAAGTTTAACGTTTCGCACTTCCGTGTCCCCTCATCTTATATTATTTTTTATTCTTCGCCGAACTATCATCCCTGCCACGTTTCTCTCTGCGGTCGTTCTCAGAAATGGAAAATCGCCGAGGCATTCCCGTAATGCTCCTCCCGCACAATAGCCGGTCCTGGCGTCTTGCGATATCAGATTTCGCGCGGCCGCGCATGACGCTGCATTACTAGCGGACGTATACATGGAGCCGGCAAATGGCACGGAAAGGACTGGCAGATAAGAATCCGACGTTTTCCTCCCCAAGTTGCGCTATCCGTCGTGGATCGACGAAATTCGCGCTCTCGCGAGAGAAGGGAAAACTCCCGTTTTGATAGGCAACGACACTGTTCTTCACCCAGTCCTAAAATTCAGATAAGGGAGATGAAAAAAATGAACGTTACATTTTCACAGACGAGGCAGCGACTCGAAGAATTATAGCTGAGAATTGTAAATTTTCACTGTTTCACTGTTTCCTAATTAAAGATTTCATATTGTAGTGTTTTTTTTTACTATTTAAAGTGAGAAATTGTATATCGAACTATTTCTATTGTCTAAGCAACAAAGTAGGATAAACCAGGCGCCGTGCTGGTCTGGCTAGGACGGCGAAACGACCATTACTAGTCACGTATAATAATTTACGACAATGCATGCACGCTGTTTAAAAATTGATCGGCATGCTCGAAGCCGAGTATCTTGAGTCTGGTGGATTAAAAGCCCTCACCCCCACTTCTTCTTTCCGTCGACCGAAACTCGGCAACTTCGGCGCAGCATAAATAAATTAGTTTTGTTTGTTATTTGCCTCTCTGCATACTTTTTCTCTCCTATCGAGTTTATCGAGGGCTCTGCATATAGTTTGTGCCGTGCGATCAAAAGTTCATATTGCGATGCATACACAATAGTAATATATCGTGAAGCAGTCCCATATGTACTATATCCGTGACGTAGCTAGCTACATGTATAGAGAAATATGTATATATTATACAGTCTGACCTAGAATTGAGCAGTATAATTTTTACAATGAGGAATTTTGTACAAATGGCAAGTGTCTTGTAGAAAATTGTCGGTGAAAATGAACTTTCGACTATATCTCCAAAATTATTAACGACACAGAAAATTGATATCTCGGTCATCGAAGAATTTCAATAATTCAAAAAATGACAAAGTATCCTTATATCGAGATGGCAATAATACATCTAGGACGTCCTGTACATGTGAGTAAATACACGCTGTACATGCAAACATACACAAGCGTATAAAAACACGGCGAAGTTATTGCATTGCGTGCATAGTGAGTTTTGCGCGCGAGCGGACCCCCTCGAGATAAATAATATCACAAGTCTCACGCGACAGACGCACGAAGTCAGGTCCTTCGTTCACTCTCGTTTTTTTTTCACTGTTCGCTCGGTTTTTTATTTATTTATTTTTATTCTAGCCAGCGCTGCGATGTAATAAAACGACGCGCGCGCGCGCACACCTAATGAGGACGACGAAAGGCAAGAAAAAAAGAACGGCGCAGGCTACACAACGAGAACGAGCGAACGAAAATAAACGATTTCTCTCGTGCTTCCAATGTAATGGATAATTAATGATTTTTTATTTTTGCGCGTAGTACACGGGAAAAGCATCTCGAAGCTTAAATTAATTCTCCGAGCCGGTCTAGACGGCAGACATTGAAGATACGTAATGTCCGGACGTTACGTAATTCCTAGCGTGGAATGAGATACAGAGGAGAGAGAGAGAGAGAGAGAGAGAGAGAGAGAGAGAGAAATGGAGAGAAAAAAGTGATGAGAGAAAATATATTTCCTTATTCGTGGGAAACGAATGAAATATCCAACACAGTCTCGATTCTAGAAAACGAAAGAGCGAGAGAGTGGGGGAATACGAGATGAAAAGAAACTCAAAAAGACGTCCGAGTCCTATCCCGGATTCGCCTTGAGCGCTTCCGGTTCGAAAAGACCGAAAAGACGCATAAACGAGAGAAGAGATCTTTCGCGTACCGTTGTACGCGCGCACCGCGAGTTAATACTGGCTAACCGTGTTTCGCCTAAATGCCCTCAATTTCGAAAAGTCATTTTAGTGGAGAACGGGCCAAGTGCCGACGAGACACGCTTGTGAAAAAGTTAACCGTCACCTTTGAGACATTAAACAAGATATTCTAAACGTCTTTACTTTTTAAAGACACTAGACCTTTCAACTTTGACAGATTTTGTTCATGAAGATTCACGATTTAGTTTTCTAAAAAGGTATGATCTTCATAAAGCGAGAGAAATCATTTTTTTGACTAGTAATGTGTATTAGATAACAATATTTTATACCAAGTGTAAAATTTAAGTTTAGATTGGATTCGTATTTGAAAACGTGGGTAATAAAAGAATTTTTATCTAAAAGAACAGATTGTAGGTAGTAAAATTGTTCAATAGTAACTTCGTTTGGAGAAAATTTACTTCGGAATCTAGTAAACCGGAGCGAAATCAATTGTCATGCATGATTCATCGAATATTTTCATATTGAATAAGCAAAGTAGAAGATGAACGAACAGCGATGAGGGACGTAATTGAGAAATAACCGGTGGCTAATGTATGTCAAAATTATCGAACGCAACATTAACGTTTTCCCCTGCAAATTATACGGTACTTACAATTATCCCATCCAATTAATTGTCAATTGCTTCCGACGGGATGTCCCCTTTTCCCGTCCAGGAGTACTAGACGCGGAATCGCTCGCAATTCCTCGTCGATAAACTCGTTTTTCTATTATTCAATGATCACGGCAACGCAATCGCGTGATCCGGGAATCTACCACGATAAATGTTACCTCGGAAACGCCAGTAGTACGAATTTCGCAACAAAAGACGGAACTCGGTGTCTCTCGGCGAGACCCTCACTGTATGTTAATCGAATCGAGAGATCCCGCGAATCGAGGGAGCCCAATCGGCGTAATCGACGGGGCCAATCTATTACGATTGCGAGCTAGGGTGATTAATAACGGGCAATTAGCATTGCCGTATCTAATTATTCATCGTTAACGTCCATTAGCGTGCGCTCGGGCTCCATTCCGACTGGACTAAGACGAAGTGGGACAAAGGCCCGCCAATGAAGAAGAGGTGTAGAACCGGCAATGGGAAAATAGGATGAGGGAAACCGGAGAGAGAGAGAGAGAGAGAGAGAGAGAGAGCAAGAGTCGCATATCATCGTACATCAGTTCCGAATCTCGGAAATGTGTCGAGGATCGATATCCGGCCTATGTACTTGCTCTCGTTGACCGTTCAAATTAGAGTCATATTTGAGAGAGTTAACGGAAAACGAGAACGAATTCTTTCAATTAAATGCGATAAGAAGTTCGATGAAAATCACAAAGAAATGTCGCGTTTTAGATGCTACTGCTGTCAGTCGGTAGGATCAATTTTCATTAAATTTCAAATGAACAACACAACGCGAAAACTTGTTTCAGTTCTTTATAAGACACTTCATTATGAAAATTGATCGCACGTGTATCGTTTCGATACAAGTAGCAATCAAGTGTTCGTCTCGTGCAGGTTTAATGCAAGTGAAACACCGAAGAGAACGTTTTTCTTTTGCCTCTCGGCAAAAATTCATTCGCTATTGAATTCGAAACGAGTTCTCATCGTCTGTTCCATTTCAATGTGTGCTACGCTGGGAAGGATAGGCGGGAATAGAGAGAGAGAGGCGACACACTCGAAAAGATCATTCGACAGCTGCGCTCGAGACCGGATCGCGTCGAGATTCAATTTCTACGGATTAAAAAAAAA
Source organism: Goniozus legneri (assembly GCA_003055095.1). Classification (NCBI taxonomy): domain Eukaryota; kingdom Metazoa; phylum Arthropoda; class Insecta; order Hymenoptera; family Bethylidae; genus Goniozus; species Goniozus legneri. Next base: position 16,763 of record NCVS01003154.1, read on the forward strand.
CCGCCCTCCAGCAACCCCCTCGTCTCGCTTTCTCAAGCCGCCAGTCGCGTTTGTAATAACGGAATGGGATTCGAATTACGGAACACGCCATCCCCCTGAGATAACCCGCTTGCTTTCCTCTTTTTATCTCGCGGATATCCGAATTCGACGATTCGGATCGCGTTATGCAACTCGAAATGCAGAGTTTACTCGAAAGGTGCGAATATTCCGAACGGATGACGGATATCGATTCGGGAAGATGCAATGAGCGTTGAAAGATTCATCGAGTTAAAATTTTTCTCAAGGGGGTTTTTCGCAGTTCGATTTATTAATTAGCAGAATAACTTTTTGCAAAAATGAATTAGTCGTGATGAAATATGGCCGATTTGATTTTTTTCCGCTTTTCGCGAACATTTTCCAGTTTTGTTCACTGCCGGAGTCGAATTTACGAACTTTCGATGCTTCTACGCCGAACGTTTTTCAGGTACCTAATATCGCTGTGTTTGCTTACGCGAGACGTCCACTATACTGCTTACAATGCGTTATCGAGAGATTTTTCTGGGATAGAGGAACAATCGATGGACGTTAAATCAACGAATGCCACCAGCTGAATATCAATCGGAACATCAGACAGGAAATATTTGTTTTGCGAAACTTCGGATGACTTCGCAAAATAGATAATTCACAACAAAACTTATTTTTTAAAAATTCGATTTTTCTAAAACTATATTGATAAATAATTACAAACACTTAACGAATAACTCTCGAATTGTATATTGGATTTACATTGAGATTGCAAAAAGTTGCGGGATAAGACGAAATTCGGGAATTATGTGAAATCGTGTATTGCGATATCCAATTTGTAGCCCTGTAAGCGCATTCCAGTATTCGTGAATTTTTCATTCGCATAGTTCTCTCACTCCCGTGCCGCTTGCGCTATTTCTCTCTTTTCCTTCTTTCTCTAACGCTCTTCACTATCGTGCAGCGAAACGGAACGGCCAACTTTCCGCAGATGGACTTTTAATGCCGCATCCGTATGCCGTTTTCCAAGCGTTATATTTCCCCAATCTCACCTCTTTCCACCCACATATCCATATCAATTCTTAGCGTTCCTTCTCCGCTCGCAGCTCTCGCGGTTCGCTGAGGAAAACTTTCGACACGTCATAGACCTTTCCACCGAGCTCACCGAAAAATCTCACGTCGAATTATATGTCGATATACAATGTGGCTGGAAAATAATGCCATTTTCCTCAGTGTACGTAAAAATAATATCCGATAATGTTAATTTCTTTATAAACAATTTTTCGGTCAAAAAAATAGCGAAAACATTTTTTTAAAAATCAGATTTTTCAGATATTTCTATTAGATTGTTGCTACTCGTTTGAAACAAATAATAAGGGACATTTGCAACACTAACAATAGTTAAAAACGCTGTCATCAAATACGAATGTCCATACATTGACCTACATCACTTAGGATTCACTTCCTTATATTTCGTCTTCTTTTCCGAATTCAAGAGTTTTGGGATGCTCTATACATTCTGGCTTTGATCAAGGGACCCTAACCTACATGAATTTTCTTTTTTTCTCAGTTTCATCCTCTCATCTTACGCTCAGACGGGATTATACTCGCACAGCCGGTGCGATGCGAAATTCGCATTACCCTCACGGATCGTATTGAAAAGCCATTGACTATTAAAGAAGAGGTTAAAAAATGGCGCGAACCGACGATCAATATCATTTTAACGAGTTTTGCTTTCGTGATACAAGTGTTGCTCTGGGTTCAAAGTTACATAGACTACGTGAGAAGATTCGAGCTTACTACGATAAGGAATTGATATAAGGATACGTTTCTCGAAAATTCGGATTGATACAGATATTTCGTCATGGATTGAAATAATATATGCAAATAACAGAATAATTTAATAGCACTCATAAATAAGAATGTATTCAGCAGATTCAAATTGCAGAGAAATTTCTGAATGAGCTTTTGTGTCTGTTTACGTAACTATACTGTTCAACTGTCGACCCGTTTCGTGGGAAATTTCGCTGGTGAAAAGGACGAGAGAGAGACATTTTTTCTCAACACGAAATGGAAGACTGTAAACGCAACGTGGTTATAACGCGAGTGACTCGCAAAAATTCCAGTCACCTTTGACCGCGCACGTACCTTGAATTCCGCGCGCGACTTGTTCGTGGGTATTACACGGAGCTTACGTCAAGCCGAGGTCGTTTACAAGTGCCATTTCGCTCTCTAACTGACGTAAAGAGGACCGAAGCTCTCTGTTTTGAAGCACGGTCGAAATTTTCTCTAAACTACCATTAGAAGATTGAATGTTTACACCTAAAATATACACTTTGCGGTAAATACTTAAATACGTTACAAAAATTGATAAACTGAATATGTGATACACTCAAATATTATTATAAACTTTTCAGTCAACATTGACACTCAAATTTCCGAATTGTTTAATGTCGCATATAACGCTAAATCTCATTTCGGTGTCCTTTGTACAGATTTTCGTTTTCAAATGTCCATCTCACAATACACCCTTTTGAAACAGTATCGAGGAATTCTTTCGTAAAGCCGAAGAAGGCTATTTCAGCTCATTTTTCGATCATTTAATTTTCATTAGCCGCACAGAAAGCACCCTCCGTCGACATTTCCGGCATGCTGAAACGCATCTATGGTACGTCCCTTGGGGGCCGCTGGAAGAACGCGATGCAATAATTTAAGTCACTGCGGGAGCCATTGTGGGTCAGCTCGGTTCATCGGCTTGTGTGTCCTGGTCGAAAACGAGTGACAAAAGAGCCACGCGGCATAATATATCCAGCTCCTTTGTGTCCTCCTCTTTCTCTCGTATTTTCCGCTTTTTCATATATCTTTCGTCCCACCCACGCCGTACAAAAATATTCGCGGACATCATCAGTTCAATCTAGCTGTACGCGTGCACACGCGAGAATCCGTGAAAAATTGTCGAAGCTCTAGCACCGTGCGATGTCCGATGGCGTTATTCTCGAGATAAGCTCGGCCGCGAGTACGAGCGAGATAGAGAGAGAGAGAGAGAGAGAGGAACGCTCACTCATGATTTATCGTTTCGGGATACGATCGGACGGCAAAAATGGGCTATTAAAATAAGAAAAAAAATTGCAAACCCGAGCTTGCAATTCCCCGTGGCTATCGAGATTCGCGAGGTGGAGGGAAAAAGGAAAAACAATCAGACACGCCACTTAAGGGGTGGAGGGAAGCTCCGTTCGATTTACAGAGGCACGTACCCTTAATTGAAGGGATGCCCGGAAAGGGGTAAAAAGAGGGACAGAGAGAAAGAGGGGAGTAGTATAGAGAAATGAGGAAGAATTGAAAACACAGAGGATCGATCGACTACTTTTTATTTTCATCGTGCAGCAGAGAGGGCGAGAAAAAAAAACAAGAGACAAAGTGACGGAGGCTGTAGCGAGTGGAGGGGGTTGACCTTGCGAGCGAGACATTTTCCACTCAATCTGCTGGCCAATAGCTCGAACTGGCTCGCTCGCAGGACTTTTATATTCAAGAGGCGGTGAAACGCGAGATGGAAAAAAACAAAGAACGGGAAGAAACGTGCGACGGAGAAAAAGTTTCAGGAATGTGAAGTACTTTGAGAACGAACGTACCGGTTGAGAATTAATACCAATGTTAATCTTTTTAACTTCATTATCGCTTTCTTCTAATTCTATTCTCCTTGATTGAGAATTTAATGAAAAAGATTTCAGAATATAATTTACTTGCAAACATATTGCCAGAACGTTGGAAAGTTGAATAACAAAACTCATTTTTTACAGTAATTAGTAAATCGATAGCAATAATTTTTGTACAAAGGGTAACTTAAATTATACTCATTCTCTTTAGAATAAATGATCGATTATCTCATCAGTATTCTCATTTTCTTCCACCTAGCTCAATGAGAAGTGAAACAAATAAAAAAGTAAACTAAATATTCGCGTTAGCGTTCCTCCCAGAGAATGGAAGCTCTTTCGATGGTCGAATTTCCACTCGGTTTTGCTGCAAAAAAAGGGCAAGCGATGCCAGCCGGTCATCCGGCTGCGGTTTATTTATTCAGCGACTGATTTACCGAACTTTGCAATGGGACGCGAGTATATGCGGTCCAAGTGATAAACTGCTCTGGCTCTCGTCTATAAAAGTGGCTTGGTTGTTGCCAGATCAAAATTTTGAGTCTACATCTAGTAACGTGATGCCGACTTTAATCTAATCGCCGATTTTAAGCTATATTACTTAAATGTACCATCTATTGATAGTTTTCTTCACTTCAAACTGATTTAATGAAATGGTTGAATTCTGTGAAAGCTACAAATAAAAATCACAAGAAAAAATACTACAATCTCTCTGACTCGGGAAGATTCGAAATATTCATTTGATTTTTCTTTCATTCTCGTGGGACTTCCATCCTCTTTCGAACACTTCACGAGGTCTTTACCGTGAAACTAAATTTCCGTCGATATGCATTCACCCCACCACATTGCCATTGTTCAATTTTACACGTTCATGGTATTATATATATATATAAGCTACTGCAATTTATGGCGCGAGGGAAATAAACGAAAGAAACTCGTAAATCGCTTTCAACGGCGGAACTTTAAAATAAACTTACATCGTTGCGTTTCTAAGGCTGTATATAACCCTGCGTATAGTGATAAATGATACGCGAAAGTTTGATCCTTATATCGCATACAACCACCGGAGCGCGGACAGAAATATGAAGAGAGAGAAAGAGTGAAAAAAGAAATTAATCGTTCCAGCCGTTTGTCTTGAGCGTTAACTTCTAACGAAAATCCTGATGCCGCGAAGGCAGTTCCAGGTGCTGATAGCATTGGGGCTTTTTGGAAATATATCATTTCGATTTCAACAATGAGAACATAATGCACTACATATTTATTCTTTCTTCACTTTCGAAATGATTATTAAATTCTATCTCCGTAAAGATTTTGAAAAATTACTTTATTGCAATCTATTATGCATTCACTTTATTTATTCGGCAGTATGTACATAACTATTTTACAATCAACGTGGTTTCATGTTTTTGAGATGTGTAAAGAAGATGAATAGACGTCATTAAACGTTCATTCTTTACTTGCTACTTTATTATTCATGAATCAGTTTCTGAACAATCTACATTGAAGGTTATATATGATTAACGTGCTCACGTAGACTTCCCATTAATTCAATCAATTTGCAATTAGGTTGAGGAATAGTAATTGTTTCTTATAAAATGAATAAATAGAATAAAAAGTTCTCCCATCCATTAAATTGAATAGATTTTATTCAGTTATCTAATTAGAATTGGTGTTTCTTTTTTAATCCTGGACACAAAAGGAACGTAAGCCCCGAAAATTCTCGGGAATCGGTCTTAAAGAAGCAAAAAATCTGCCAGCCGCTAATATTTTTCGTCTGGAAGAGACATAGAAGAGGAGGTAGCGGTTAACGACGCGATTTGTCTCGAGACTCAAGATGCCCTGCATCGGCTGACGAGCTTCTCAGACAAATTAATTTCTCTACGCACTTGTAATAAAACTTCTTCGTACAGTCTGCAGAGTTGTGGCAATAATATTTGTTTTTTACTTCAGCCTGTCTCCTGTTTTAATTAAATTTTTAGACGAAGACAGTTTTTTGCACGAATTGATAAAGTGCCCCCAAATTTAATAATGGAATTCTTACTTTTTTTAAATTACGATACCGAAATTAGTTACGACTATGAAAAATTCGAAATGTACGTGTGCAGTTATCCACTGGATCGAGGTGGGGTTTTTCTTATAAAAATTTGAGAGGATGTTCATACTCTGAGGTAATAAATTGAAATAATGCGAAGAGTAGAGAATATACAAGAATAGGACTCTGAAACGAAATTGGGTTTCCAAGAGAATGAAAAATAAAAAAAAGAAGAAACGCGTATGACCATTGCACACAGCTGTGTCATCTTTAATTAAACTGAAAATGTCAGAAGAGAGGTGAGGTGAAAAGGGCCGCGTTAGCTCGCGCGCGCTTCCTCAGTTCGTCAAGAATATCTCAAAGTGATATTGCGAATTAAATCCTCGCGAACGGGTTTCAAAACTGACGGGCAGAATTACACTTCGTTTCTCTGTCTAATTAAATGGCATTAAACTATCGCTCATGAATTTTCCCGTAGCCCAGTATCTTGCTACTCCCGCTTTAAAATTGTTAATTAGTACACTTATCAAGAAGCTCGCCGTGAAAATATTTCGTAAAACGAATTTGCTGAAAGTTAACGGTTGTATAATGACGTTACGATTCGATGCAGAAGGAAACTGTAATGCGGGAATTAATACATTGTTATATACAATTTATCTATTAGATCTATCTTTGTGAGCGATTTTTTCTTTTTTAAATATTATACGCTATTGTATATGAGTCAAGAAAGTTTCCTCTGTTCTGTCAATTTCTTTCTCTCTTATAAGTTCATATAATAAACTTTTTTTTACAAATTATTAATGACGTTCAAATCTCTCATCTGAATTTATATTGTCGTGCTATTATTCGCCTTTGGGATAAAATGTTACTTTGATATTTTCTACGAAAGGTGCAAACGATTTAAATTACGTTCCTGATTGAATGCAGATCTGAAATAATTAACTACTGCTTTCTTGCTCCTAACTTTTGATTCGATGTTAATTTATTCATAGTCTCACACATTTGTAGCGTGAAATCCTAATATATTTTACTCATATAACTGTTTCTGAGAAAATTTAAAGAATTTTTGGAAAATAATATTTTTTTCCTATCACGTTCAATTGAGAACGCAAATAATAAACTGACTGAGAGAGAGAGAGAGAGAGAGAGAGAGAGAGAGCAAGAGAGAGATTTCAAATTCATAAAACGCAAGAAGGGAAAAATCGCAAGAATGGGTTTTCCGATAGCGAGTACCGAGGCACATAGGAAAATCACCGCGCGAGTTTGCCTGATCGATCGAGAGCGAGAACGCCGTGGGTAGGATCGTTCTGTCTCTCTTGGATAAGCGAGAATCCGGTAAAAACATCGGAGGGTCCGCTATGGTCGAGTCTTGGATTCGAATCGCTCATATAAATCACGAGTGAGAAAGGAGAAGAAGGAATTGCTCGATTACAAAAGTGGAATTTATCGCTTCTTGGCATTACATCCCAATGGTCTGGGTGAATATATGTTATTTAATATAATCGATCGACAATTATTCACTCCAGATTCTATCAAAGCGACCACTTTTATGTTTGCAATTAGTTCTGACTTTCATATCAAGTATATTCTTAATTAGCAAATGGAGGAGATTGTACTGATGTATGTGCGTAGAATCGCATATTATATTGTTATCCAACATCCATTAATTTTTTTATCTCTGGCTACTTACACTAATTTCGGACGCAGGCGTGGTAATATTTTAACAATAATGCATTTTTCATTTTGGAACGCAGGGGTGGAACCCTCTTCAAGCCTCCGACCGCCGCTCACGAGCATAC
>NCVS01003159.1:8288-18435 GCA_003055095.1 Goniozus legneri
ACGCGGAGATCGAGACAAAGAAGACGAGTAGGGGATCAATGGGTGTTACTCGCCTACGACCTCGTTACTCGTTTCGCCTCTCCCCCCACTCTCTTTCTCTCTCGCGTTCGAGCGGGTTTCTCATTCACTCTTGGTGCATACTCGGCTCGCGCGCCCGCGCGCCCCTCGTCTTCCCCCTCCCACCCCTCGCGTTACGCTCGATCCGGAGTGCAACCCTCCAGAGCGTGACCGTGACTGTGACTCCCTTCCCCCTTTCTCGGCCCCACACTCTGGGCATTATTACTCGCAAAAATAATCGGTGTGCGGGCCGGTTTGTGTTTTTCTGGCCTCGCGCTCTTTTCGCAGTTACGAGATCCCCGATTCTTGCTTGGAAGCGAGCGAAAGAACGAAAGGAACGACTTCCCTGGCAATTCGTCTTCTGGCACGATGCCTTCGCTCGAGACGCGAGTAATTTGTCACCCCTGCGAGCGAAAATGGGAAGAAAATTTTTGCCGATTGATCTATGGCCGAGAGGGTTCTGGCGTATACATCGCGCGAAAGATGCGAGACCTTATCCGGTTGGGGTCAACAAGTGTTTGGGGTTACTTCCTAGTCGAGCACTAGCCGGCGTATCGTCTTACGAAGTTTAATATCGAGCAGGGGAGGCCTCTCTCCGCCGCTTTTAGACGCGCGACGATGTATCTCGAGGGGTGGAGAAAAAATAAAGTACTACCCCAAGACTCGCACGCAGCGGGCGTCGCCCTTTTCGCGCGTTAACGACATTTTCATCGACTCGATTAACACCGCCTCTCGTCTGACGCAATCGATATAATTAATTGCCGCGTAATTCAAGCACGGCTGACTAATTACGATGTCGCAACCGCAAAGTACCGAGAATCTTCCCCCGTCCGTGTATACGGAAAATATATCACGACTAGAGAAATTTTCTTTCAATTACAATTTAACGGCGGATGAAATTGTCCTAGGTTAATCGTTTCACGCTAAATCTCGTTCGCGGGCTTTATTGCCCCGGTCGCGACGGCTTTTACCGCTCGCATAAATAACGCGGAAAAGGAGAATAAAAACTTACGTGTATAGAGCCGTAAGGAGGTGGCGGGGTTGGCAGGGCTGAAAGGTACGCGAGAGCTTTCCACTTTCGCGCGAATAATCGACATCCGCGATACTTCGGATTTTTTACAAAGCCGTATATATACCGTATACGGTAGCGATAATAAAATAAAATGAAAGAGGAGAGAGAAAAAGAGAGGGACGGAGAGAGAGAAGAAACGATTTGAAACAATTACAGCGGTAAAATAGTTAATCCCGGTCGTTTGGCTTCAATTGAGATGTAGCCGGTTATTGACGTATCCCGCGGCTTCGGTTTATTAAGGGATGAGACGGGTCGTTCGATAAAATTCCGGGAGCGAACGATGCCGCTGACCTTTAGCGAATAGCGCCGAAGACAAGAAAAACTATTCGCGCGCTCGCTAGCAGCGTACCGAGATAAAAGTTCGCGTCGCGTCTAGACGACTTTGCGCTCGACTCGCGAACGCCAATAAAGTAAAGTGCTCTCGAGCGTGAGAGAGAGAGAGAGAGAGAGGGAGAGAAAGATATCTCGAGGACCCGTATACCGAATTGAATAATCTTCCCATACGTCACTCCGCATAACAGTTTGATGAAAAATAATTCGGAACGATAACGTTAATTTCCTGAGCCCGGGGGATAGCGGCGTGCATCTCGCTACGGCGAGGATCTAATTGAAACTCGGAGGTGTCCGGAGAGCACTTTCGTAGAAAGGAAAAAGGACTTCCCGCGACGAGATGCAGACGTCGTTATTATCGACTGGTGTCTCGTTGCGCGCGCGTTCCATCACTCGGTTTTTGTCTACGTGTACAGGGTGTCGCGAAATCGCGTTAACTCAAAACCTCCATAAACATTCTTCATGTAAAAAACCATGAGAAAAGCACAGTGCAATTTAATTTCGAAAATACAGTGTTAATTTGGTTTTCTCTTCCCACTTTATTCTCTTCTTATCCTTCCAACTATTATACCTAATTTGCTGTAAAGAATAAAACAACATCAGTTGTTTCTCCAAACATTTTTTCACTTCTCTTGAAATTTTAACAGGGAGACAGTCAAGATCAATTATTCAATGAAATCATGTTTCTTTCTCTAGTGTAAATATAAAAAAATGTTGAAAAATATTCGATACACGTAATATGCATGAAACGCGTCACTGTGGAAAATCTTTTAGCTTTTAACTCGGTTATGGGAGATAGGAAAATTCCGAGTTACCCTGTATAGGTACGCAGTATATATACGCAATATAGGTGCTGGTGAGTACGTGGCGGAGTATCGACCGCGCGGATTTCGGCACAGGTACGTACCCATTGTGACACACGAGACGCGCGTTAAACGGTCTCGCCTCGCGCAACCGCTCCCTCCCATTCCGCGTCATATCGCTCTCCTCCTCGTCCATTGTCAGCCGTATCTAATCGCTATACAGGTGACGCGAAATTATTAATCGTCACGATATTATATCAATATAAATCGATATTACGTAAAAATTCTGAGGTGCTGGAGACTCATCGCTCGTTACATAACTGGAGCAATCGTTGCTGCTACCTGTTCTCCCGATGTTAATTTTAATTTGCTTTCCAATAAAAAGCAATAAATAACCAATAATAATACCCAGAAAATAAAACTAGAATACCCAATAAATAAAACTAGTTCTGCTCCCAATGCTTCAATTTCTTTTTAAACAGAACTAAAGTCGTACCGACGAACACTCCGCGTCAGCGTATTTTTATTCTGACTCTCGTTGACCAATCATTCGATATTGAACGAATTCGAAAGAGACCGCATCCAGTGGACAAAATTCATGGGTACCTTCACGCTTTGTTCGCTATGAAATCCATAGACATATATAAACCCGGAATTTCTGCGCGGGAAACGTACACGACTATTTCCGGAGCGTGAATTTCCTGCCGCGAGCGCGCCTATATATACCACACCGGCGAGGACCTTTGAAGCTTCCAGAAAACGGAAACGCGTTGCCCGTCTGGCGCTCCCCGAGAGCCATAATTTGGCGAACCGCAGGACGGAAAACCGATTTGATTGTGTGTAAAATGTATACAGTACATGAATATATATTGCGTGCGTAAGACCTCTTCGTCTCACAGCGAACTCCCGTCGAGTCGACTCAATATTGGTGCACCAACGACTTGTTAATGACGACGTTGTAAGCATCATACCCAATCCGAATAAATTTTGAATGTTCTTTTAATCCGTAAATTCAATTTAATTTGGAAATTGAATTTATGCTGCAATATTGCACAAATATTTTGTAATATTTGCACGGTATATGTTGTGAATATTTACATTCAATTACCGAGAAAAATGATATTGGTTGAAGTTTTGGGTTATTTATAATCGAAGGTTAAATTGTCCACCCGTTGGTCAATTTATCCCGCGTAAAATGTTTCGAATAAAATTTGTCAAGAATATCGAAGAATATTGACGTATCGACGCGAATTCTCGTTCCGACTAGCTCTTCGTGGGGAGTTGAGAAAAATTGAAGGGCAGGCAGCGGGTGACGGCGCAAAGTAATTAGAAAGCGGCTTTCGGGTCAATTACTCGGCTCCTCTTTGCGCGCACGCGCTCGCTTCGCCAGTCTTTTCGATCGTTGACATCGCGACCTTGTCCGGCGTCTACAAAATCGCGAACGTGCCTCGCGATCGCTCCTAAAACGGCGACAGAGAGTCGTTAAATAAAAATATGACTTAGCGTCGTGGTTCGAATTCGCGAGGAATTCCATCGGGAAATTTCAAACTGAAATCCACGCTATGACTTCACCACACGCTGTTACGTGTTGCGAACTAAATTTGAAGCACCACACTGTTTGTTCGCGGCGCGTGGACGAATGGGAATTCGTATGAAAATAATCGCTCGGTTCCTTCCTGAATTTCCGACCGATTGACTCAGAGGGGGAGGACCCGCGGGGGTGTTTCATCGTTGCACAAACTTCAGCGGTAAACAGTCATACCGCACCGCGTGAATAATCGTCCGCGAATGTAAACATAGGCCGATGAATAGCTCGAGTAACGTCGAATATCGTTGACACAGAGCTCGCCGATTCGTGTTCTTACAACGAGCGATCGATTATTACAGAAAATTTGTTGTCTTATCTCGATTACTCGACAGCGCTCGTAAAACGATCCGGGAGAGGGTTTCGCGTTTCGTGATACAGATACATTTTTCTTCTCGGTCCCCTTTTTTCTTCAGCACGCGGCGAGCACGTGTGCTTCTCGGAAAAAGAAGTGGCCTACGATTTCGAAGCGTGATTCATCAGGGCCTGCGTTGAGATCCCAAATGCAAATTTCGAAATTCGCCTCGAATGGGTTTAAATAATGCACGAAGATGTTTATCCTTCGAACAAATTCTCCCTCTCGAGCGTCGAGATAATGACAAATAGGATATAGTTAAGAGCGTCTCACGCTACTTAGAAAGCCATCAATTATCTTCTAGAATTCCTCATACTTCTGTTTATTATTATTATAGGATTGGGGATTCTAGTCTTGATCTTTGCAGTTGGATTATATTTCATAGCCAGAGTTTTCTAATGGGTGCCTCAAATGTTCTTCGAATTTCATTCAGCTGTTTCCTATCCGTTTCACGAACTCGGAATGAATAAATAAAAAACGGAACCATAACGACTACTGAGCATATGTTGCTTCGAGAAGAATTTTCCATACCAATTATAATAATTCGAGTCAGAGAATCCGATAATTGTTTCTTACGCGGCGATTCGCGGTATGGACTCTCGTCGGAAATAAATCCGAAGTATCTAAACTCAATTAAACGGAATCTCCGGGAGACACTCGAGGTGAATCGAGATATCGCATTGATCTCGATCTTGAGACATTCGCCAGTCCATAGCTCCCGTATCTGATCGATTTCTACATTCTGTGTGTCGGGAATAACTATCTTTTTGTTCGAGAGATATACTACCGATTTCTCGTTTCCCTGAAACTGGATCTCGAGCTCTGTACCGCTTAACCTAATAACGTCTTACATAGAACTCCTTACAACGAGTCGTCTATTGAAATCACCAATTGAGTCAAAGTAAAAAAGTCCGGTAGTTCGAAACGCTCGCAACACAATTCGATAAAAGTCGCGAGTTCTTTCCCCCTCCGCTCTTGGTATCTTCGTCTTCGTCGTTATTTTCTTCATCTCCGTTCCATCGCAACTCTCTCGAGCGCACAAAAGCCCGAGTCCGCCTTTGTCGTGCCCGGTAATTCACTTTTCCCTCGGTTATTATCTATTTCTCCACTATTCCCTTAGTCTACCATCTCGCGGGCCGCGGCCAGCGCCAAGAGAGAATTTCTCTCGTTAGCGACCCCGTTCCTGGGCGCAATATTCGCCAACGAACCGTCGATAATTCCTTTCACGCCCATTTCTCGCACCGACGACGACACTGACGGTACGAGCCGGAAAAATATTACGCATGGAAAAATTCGGTACGGGTTTAATCATACGCGAGGCTACAACGCGCATCGCTGAGTGTAATTGGTGGCTCGAGAATGAATTTCCCGCTATAATTTAATTAGCGAAATATCGGTCTCGAGTCACCGTGTAAATTTTCATTTTACCCGGGTTATGGGACCGAGCGTGCTTACACCCCGCTCCTCCCTCGTTGCTCTGTTTCATTTCCGCACGCACTCTCGCCCTTCGTTACGACCACCCCGCGATAATGCGCGCTCCCCCAGGGGCTCGTATAGGCTCGGCAATGCACGCAGCGCGTCGAGTAGTAAAAAGAAATCGCGCGTTATTATCGTCGCGGACGTAAATTCGAAATGTTCGCACCTCGCCGATGAGGAAAAGAGCAGTTTCGCGAGTGGTACGATCGAATAAAGTAGGCGATAAACTCTTTAAAAGTTGCGTAATACCGAGAGGAGAGCGAAGGGAGATACCTTCGAGTTTTATTTACACTATTCCGTAATGAAATATCGCAAGAGATAATAACGAAAAAAATTATTTACATTTCGGCGAATTCATTGTACCCGCAACGTGTTGCGTCTCTCGGTCTCTTTCTTCGAAGCGGCAGGTGAAGTTCGCACGCGACCGACAGCTGCGCGTCGTCCGAGGCTCGCGAGGAAATATTTTTATTATCCTCGGACGGGCCGAGACGTTTGCACGAGAGAATCGTAACACGCGCGTGAATTGACAGCTGCCCTGGCGAATGAGAGTTTGCACGCGATGAACAGAGATGGGAGACGCGTGAGATAGAGAGATGTTCTATTCGCGATTGGCCTTGCTAGTCTTGTAACATTTTATGTATTTATTTTCTCCTCCCTCTCATTCTTGTTTCTTCGAGAAAGAAATTCGCACAACAGGGCTGTTGTGCCAATCGGCGGTGGCCGAGCACATGATCGACGTCTAATGCGATAATTAATCGGTTCGGTAACCCGAAACCAGGCTGCACTGGCTCTCGTCCATCGACTCTCCTATAGAGAACACGCAGCGAAGATAAATGTTTGCTCGTAGTTAAATCATAAGAACGCTATTCAGCGCGATAAAATTCGACGACTCTTTCCTTATTTTTTTGTTTATACATTCTTCAACGAGGCCAGCCAAGGGTGTAATAAAACGCGGATTCGAGAAAGGGGATTCCCTGTTTCCGCGCGGGATTTTCAGGGCGTGGCACGCGAACGAGTAGAAGGGCAGTGGCGCCGTAGGTACCTTCGCCGGAATATAAACACGCCGCGGCGAAACCAAGATAAACTCCTCGAGAGGCACTTCTGTGGGAAAAAAGAAACTGACAACCTCTTGAGAACGACAAAAATTCCACTGGTTGATTTGGTGACCAGTGGCGGTATCTCGACACTCGACATCTCTAGTACTTCGTACCGAATTCGAGTGTCAATTTTTAAATAGCCCTTAGTAAGAATATCCTTGAATATTTTTTGATTTCAATATTAATTTAGATTGCGAGCCTTTATCTGCTCAGTAGTGCGTAATAATAATTATGTGCGCCACGATATTAATTATGCTTAAATGAATTTGCGATAAATAATTACATATATTATCTTGTATAAAATAACGTATTGACAGTGCTCTCATGATATTCAATTACTTGTATACTTATTCTAAATATTGATACAAAAATACGTTTCTCAACAAATTCCAGGTGAGAATAGATTTCGAAAACTCCACCAATAATCGTTTGAACTAATTGGCCCAATCGAATTAGAGCCAATTCGTAGAGATTCACCCTTTGACCGAAAGGGTTGGGAGCCATGGTAAAAAATGAATCGCGTTGCGCGGGTTAGGATTCGGGATTCCGAGATCTCATTCTTGTGTATGTGTGTGTAGTATGTTGGGGAATTTATGTTCGAGGGGCGAGATCCCGTAACACCGAAGCGACCCCGCAACGCGGATGAGATGGGCTCTCCTCGGAGAAACACCGGGCGAGAACGGTCGGTTGCGATGGTCGGGAATCTGTGCCAAATGGGCCTACGTGAGACGTCGATTCGCCCGATAGATAAAAGACACTCCGCCATTCTCCCTATATTGTGAAAAATTCAATAGCAGCCGTGATGCATCCCGAAAGATATTCAAATCGAATGCACCGAGAGAGATAGAATTCCGTATAGTTGGAGCGAAGCGCCGATTAACGGCCGTGTAATTGTTTCGCGTACATGTTGCTCGCAAGAGCTCAACCGCGATGCGAAATTTTTCGCATTCCCGCAGCGAGCGCATAATGATCGGAATTTTAATGGAGGCAGGTGCCTCGGTGTCGAGCTCGTCGATTCGATTGACTCGTTTAATTGGAAATGGTATGTATCGGTAAGAAAATTCTCTGAAAAACGATTCCGAGCGAGGAAGCGATACGAAGCTCGTTAACGAATAATTCATTAATCGTTGAATCGAGAGGAAAAGTCAGACGGAGCGAAATGGAATCTCGCTCTCGACGCGGCCGGTGAAAGTGTGGGACCGGTGGAATCGTTGCGTAAAATTGCAACGCGCGCCGCTTTTATTGTTAATATCGTCGAAGCTCATTGAAGCGGGGGAAAGCGACGCTACTATCGTCCGGTTACATCTTAATTGAATTTTTAAAAGGAGCAGTCTCGGCACCTCGCTCGATAACGAGAGCAAGCACCTCGTTTTTCGTCGCTTCGACGCCGCTAGCTATACAGGGAAGAGAGAGATAGAGCGAGCGCGAGTAAAGAAATTTCGCCGAGATGAAGAGAACCAAAGAAACGATAAATCAATCGTCGAATTGGCTCGAGACTTTTCAGAAACGAAGAAAAGAAGATAACTAGCCGAGGGCGGTTTGTTTGTAAGTCCGCGGGTGGTGAAAGCGGAAGCTTGGAATTCTTCTCGACGAAAATAACCTCGACGATGTAACCCCTTTTTGCGAATTGATCGTGAAATTGCGATCGTTGGGTATGCGCGAGGCGAGATGTAATAAAAGCGCTCGGTATGGCGCACGCAGAATGCGAATTTTTATCCAGAGTGCTTCCGCGTCTCTGTGCTCTCTCGCTTATCGCAGTTTTTAGCTCGCTCCTGAACCTCTCATCGA
Organism: Goniozus legneri; assembly: GCA_003055095.1. Classification (NCBI taxonomy): domain Eukaryota; kingdom Metazoa; phylum Arthropoda; class Insecta; order Hymenoptera; family Bethylidae; genus Goniozus; species Goniozus legneri. Next base: position 16,852 of record NCVS01003159.1, read on the forward strand.
GCCGTTCCGAGACGGAACAAACGACACGTAAAGAAACCAATTCGATCGATCGAACCATATCGATTCCGCTCAGACTTCGCATTAACCAAAAACTAACATTCCACGATTGAGTTTGCTGGCTTATTTTCAATTTCAGCGTTTATCGTCTTATCGAAAAAAAATAATTATTCGAAGAATCTCTTTACTACTAACCACCAACTGTATGTATAATTTTAATCGAAGTCGAACGAGACATCTCAAAGACGAAAGTTGAATAGTTTAATCATCCAACCGAAGAAGGGTTAATAATTCGGACGAGTTTATTGGATTTCTCGGAACGGGACTCCATAGCTCGGTTTGGTTGACGCGTACGTGAGAGGCGAGCATGCGACGACCTCGGCCCCTTCTCCTCGCCACGCGACGAAATAGACGCCCTTCCTTCTCTTTGACTCCAAAAATGGTCTGTCCGTTCGTAAAAATATCCACCCGGCGATGGCAGGAAGCGAGCAGCCGCACGACGTCGGTTTCTTTTTTCCTCCTATCCATCTCTCCCTCCCTTTGCCGCTCTCTATCTCTATCCCTCTTCCTCGTTCGCTTCTCGACTTTTTACTCCGAAACGACGTCGTGGCACATGCATATTACATACGCAGTACGAATAAATTCGTGGCTCATTCGAAATTCGCTTACGCTCGATGCCCGAGAGCGATCTCTCGGGCCATTGACGTATCTCAAAATAAACTCGTTCTTCGGCGTTCGCCACTATCGAGAACCTCGAGAGAGGTGAAAAAAAAACAGCAAGAAGCGGTACGAGTGGTACTTTCGCTTTCCGAGTGCATCGCGACGAGAAAAAAAAATTGATATACCCACTCGAAAAATTCATTCCCCGAGCCTCGCTCTTGTGAAAAACTCGCAATGTATGAAGAAGAAAGAGCGTAATGGCGTTCGCAGGCGGCACGAGGCGTTCCGTGATTCAATCCGGCGATGAATAAGCCTGCATGTGGTATACGCTATGGAAGTATGGAAGGAGTAAGAACGGTGGAGGGGGGAGGAAGGCTTAATGGACTTGGCAAAACATACGGCCCTGACAATGAAAGCGAAATGCTCTCCGCGGGCACCTCATTCACCGAGCGCGGAGCTGGGAGTGGTGAGAAAAAAATATCCTCCAAAGTACAAGGGGAGAAGAACGGAGGGAATAAAAATACCGCGCGAGCGGCTGATCGCAAGACGTCGTCGTCGAGATAGGCGAAAAAGAGTCGACGTCGGCAGAGGGCCTTTTGCGACCGGCGTCAAGAACCCCCCGAGGGCATCGAGAGAAAAAACACACCGACTAATCAGCCATAGTAATTTTCCCCCCTATTTTTCATTATCCGATCGGCCAATCGGGCCTCAGCACACCTTTATCTTGCTTTTAATAAGGGCCTTCTCAGAACAATCACCAACCATCTTTAAAAAATAAGCGAATGTATTAATTTTTTTAATCTACATCAATTTTATTACTGTTTATACAACAGCTTACTTCAAATTGGTCATAACTGATCAGCAGGATCGCGTTTATGGGTACACTGAAAAAAAAGTATTTTTCTACCCAGAATACAGAATATTTTT
>NCVS01003164.1:0-21528 GCA_003055095.1 Goniozus legneri
AGAATAAGCTCTGAAAGTTGTGCATTTTGGGTATAGCTGACACTACTACCAGTAATTATTGAAAGCGAGACGCCGTAGTATAATCACGATCGGGCAATAAGTATGGCTTGTTTATCTGTTACGAAAGCTCTAGAGCTAAACAAGATTAACCGCGTATGACTTTCGAAAAGACAATTCCGGTAAATCCTCTCGCATCTCCGGGGGCTGTTCGAGAGGTTCGCGAACGCTCGAGTTTTTCGATTTTCAATTACAACGCGCACCGAGGGAAATTTTCCGGCCCGACGGGTCTCGCGAGCTATCGTCGTCGCATTAGCCGGGCGATATCGGTAGACAATAGGTTCGTTCGCGAGTGAAATAGTATTTCCGCGTGTAGAGGCGTGAGAGATTCATAGGAGTCTGCGGAAGGCGGGCGGGCGTTGTTAACCGACGATTGAGAGTGACATCTGCGTGAACACGCGTGCGCTACCCAACGGATCTCGGCTCGCGTCGGCTTCCGCCGTAGAATATGCATGCCAGCTCGCCTCTTCTCGCGCCTGACACCACCGCCGCCACGGTCCACCCCCTCTCGCTCTCCAGCTTTATTGTCCGCTCGCAATTTCCTGCTCACCTGGTTTCCGAAACAACACCACGTTGTCTCTCTCTCTCTCTCTCTCTCACCACCGAGATTACTCATTTTACTTTAGATTTTTTTCTCCCCTACCGCGTTATCGATCATCGTTCGCGTAACAAGCATTTCGTGTCCCGTCCGACGTGTACAATGGGTAAAGAATCGTGAATAATTTGCCGAGTGCGTCTCTGTCTCTTTCCCTCTTCCTCTTTGCGCATCTCTCTTTCTCTTTCTCCCTGTCCATCGAGACGCTGAAACACAGCCGCTTGGTTTAATGCTCGATACTCGACTGCGAGGACGAGAGGCTCGCTTCTGTTTATACCGCGATAGACACGAATGGCTGGGCAAAGGATGAAAGCGACATCCCTAAAAACCACCGAGAGCGCTCCTACCTCTATTTTTCCGCTTCTTTTTATACTTTTTCTCCCCCTTCCTTTCTTTCATGTCATTCGAGCCCGTCACCGACGGAAAGAGGGAAGAAAGCAAAACCTTTGAGGAGATGAGAATTCGCAAAAAACTTTTTCTCTATGTCGCGCAATTCCACGTTGGCTCGCTCATAATTGAATCGACATAGTCGCGTATGAAAATCTCACTCGTCCGCCCCCGAGTGTCGGCGAATCGCTCGGGAAATTTCTTGGAAACAAAAGATAGCAGGAGACTGTTTCTTTTCGGGACCCCTCTCGCCGTTCTAAACAAGTACGAGAAGGCGTAATTTGGCGCGGGCCGTGTGCGTGCACGCACGAGCATCTGGAGAGCTTCCACGGGGTCTCTTTATTTAGTTTCTCCTTTTTTACCCTCTCGTCCTCTCCAATTACGCTCCACGGGGTAGCCGAAAAGATAAATCAACGTGGAGGGCATAATGGAGTCGTGAAACAATTTCACCGAGTGCGCTATAATTGCCACGATTAATGAAGAAATCGCATCCGCGGTATTCCCGGTAGTCGAGACGTGGAAAATAACGCGCGCTTCGGAAAAATTTTTATCGCTCCCATGGACGGCTCCCTCGTAGGCGCGCGCGCCCGTCGAAAATTTACACCTGCCGGGCGATAATACCTGCATCGCTGGCGTTTCAGTTTTGCCGGGCTTTTTGCAGCATCGTACATATACCTCTATGTACGAGGTATATACACGGTGGAGATTACACGCGGGTGTAACTGCGATGCATTTTTTCGCAGCTCGCGGCGTCGTGAGTGCAACAAGAGCCAGGGAGAGAGAGAGAGAGAGAGAGAGAGAGAATTATAGTCGGTGGAATAGTGGAGAAAACAGAGCAGCTTTGACGGTGGGATGGAGTGGGTGGAGGATCAAGGGCGGTTTTCCTTCCACTTGATTCCAACTAAGATATCCGAGCGCGTAATCCCACGTGCCGTGCGAGCTCTGTGCTCGCCGAGTGAGAGAGAGAGAGAGAGAGAGAGAGAGAGAGAGAGAAATATAAAAGGAAAACGCCAAGCGTATATGCATCTACCGTCGTTTTCAGCAATCTCATTCGAAAGCCCCGACCCGACGCGGAAAGAGCCTCTGTGGTTTATTCAATGCGCCCGATTCAGCTATGAATATAGAAATCATTTTTTCTTCTCGCTCCTTACTATCTTTTTCTCTCTATCCCTCTCTCTCTCTCTCTTACTCTTGAAACCTCTTAGCTTTTTCCATTTTAACGAAACGCGTACAGAGCACCCACACACGCACTGCCTTAGAACGACCGTTCTCTCTTCGAATTGTGGATAAATCGTGAAATTTTGACGAGAAATGTTCTTTTCCATTTTTTGGTACGACGCACGGTGTTTGAATGATCTCAAATTAGAAGCGGTTTCTAAAATTTCTGCTCATTTCCTTCTCAATCTGAACGATTTTAATTGAATTCCGTGTGTGAGAAACTGTTCGACAAATCTCACCAACTATTCTATTTTTTGTACAATTCTGGTACAACCCGGTGTATATTTCCCTCTGAAGAATTTCACTACCCTTCGTTCTCCTTTTATGCGTCCGCCTTTATTTTCCAACGGCTAAACGAACGAGATCTATTCCAGTTGGCAAATGGCAGGTCGCGTGGCGAACGCGCGCACACGGACGCTCACACGTTGGCGAGCGAGCGAACGATTTTCGCCTACATCGTTGCCTTCGGACTCGTGCGCAATTAGTACGGTATTACCGTTCGATTCTTTTTCGTTGTTCCGCGCTGATTGAACGACGCAAGAAAACGAGGGTACGTGGAAATAGATCAGGGGTGGTTTTTGCCCCCTCCCCCTCGACCCGCGTCGTTGCATTTCCGAGCCAGGCTTGCGTGTAATTGTGTGTACACGCGAGGTTACTCGGAAACGGTAAAATCGAAGGGAGTCACGCTGCCACCGCCCGGACACCTGGTCCAAGCAGCTTTCGCCCTCGATTTTATCGTTTCGCATTCGATGACACATTTCCACCGATTCTGTCGCTCGAAAATCGCTTTTGTCGATATTTCAACTCCCGCGTATACGTTTTTATATATATTTTTTTCGCCGTATCTCACTCGCGCGTCATGAGCACTTTTGTTTCGCAAAATCGTCGATTAACGGACTCTCGACGACGTCGGACTCGAGATCGATCGCGATTTGACGCGATTCGCTGTCCCGATACGAGTTTTTTTTGCCCCTGTAATTGCGTTGGCGATAAAAGAAAGAAAAAAATGAGAGAGATATCGAGGATAGATCTGGGATCAAACGCGCTTTATCTTTGTTTCTCCTTCGCGCGTCGGAATTGCGATACTTTGTTCCCCAGATAACAAAGAACAAGGTTTTATTCGTCGAGAGGGAATTCTCGCTCCGAACGATTTTACGATTTTCGGTGTAATCGTTCGTACGTTTTTTAGATAAGGTGGGAGAAAAAAAGAATTTGACTCTGTGTTATACGGGAAGCGAGAGATGAAGAGAGGAATAAATTTCATTCACCGAGGATTCAGTTTGTACAAATTCAGAAGTTTATCATATATTTTTAATCAACGCGTGCCAGATGGTACGGCATACTCCTCACGGAGTACGTAGGCGGGCTGAAATGGAAATACGGCCAAAGTACGGAAATAGGTCGTCGTATCCTTTTCTACCATTTGCGTCCAATTAAGACATCTCGTACGGAATGATGTTCGTTCGAGGGGGCGAAGTGGGGCCTCGAAACGATAATAAAACAAGCTCGGCGAATGCACCTGGGTTGCGTGTTCTCTCGCTTCATTTTTTTTCTAGCAACATTAAGAATTGGATACGAGAGGGCGGCGGGGGGTAGTTCCATCGCGATAAACCTCGCAACAGTAAAAAAAAGCATAAAAACAATGGGCTAGTCTTGGAGAACAGCGTTTCGCGTTAATTGAAAAAAAAAAAAAACGAAGAGAAGAGAGAAAAAGAATAGGGTGTAGGAGAAAGACGGGAGGAATCGCAATCGCTCGGTTATCCCGCTAATCCCATTCGAGAGATCGTCATTTCAATTTCATTAACGACATAATAGGCATTGCGAGGCACGAAAAGACAATACGTCGATTGGGATTGGCTCCGAGTGTATTTCCCGACGCTCGTATAAACTGTATTCGAGAGCCCAGGCCGATGCGATATTTGGGAATTGTCGCGCGAATGTCATTATCAATCGCTCCCGACCGTAAACCGATATTCCGACGGAAGGAAGCTTTCATCGCGAGATAATAAATGTCTGTCAATGCGAAATTAGCTGCGCGTGCGCGCGCACCAACGGCGCACGTTAAAATAACAGATTCGCTCGTGAAATTCGCGGATGCGCGTTTCGAACGCGCCTAACTCGCTGGAATTATTAACGTTTCGGGAATGACGTTCACGCAGGGCCCTGTAAAAATTCATGAAAAGCAGTCTGGGGTTAGGTTGGTTCCATCGCGCTCGGCTGGAATTAATAGATGAATTATAAGAGGACGGCGAAAAACATTTGAAAAGTTTTTTTAATTTCAAATGTGACGAACAGGATTATAACATATTCGGCGCGGGTTAAAAGCACAAATTTTAGTACTGAATTTCTCAGTTTCGATCGGATTACACATTTCTCTAGATATTTCATTCGAAAAATTGAAACAGAAAAATGTTAACATACAACGCCGTCATATCACTCGGCCATGTTTCGAGGAGAACGTTCGTGCGACCCCCGTAAAAATTCACGAAAAACCGTCTGGATGGGTTAATCGGTGCTAATTTAATCGACCACCAAGGCGAATTGAATTTTTCACGACGTTGAGAGAGAATGGCGCTTTTAATTCCGTTGCGGTATAACGAGGCGAAGATACATCCGCGATAAGTTGGCCGGGGCTATTCTCGAGCGGAAAATCGGTCTGTATAACGAGAAATTAAAAAGCTCGAAGGGCGCGCGCTCTCTCACTCGGCCACTCGCGGAGCGAGAGCAAATATTTACGATCGCGAAATTCGGGATAATGGCGTGGAGGAGCGAACGAGGGAGAAGGAGGGAGAGGGCTCTCGGCCGTATAATCGCTTAACGCTATTTTTAGTCGGTTAAATGCATTTGGCCGCTCCGGCACCGTCGACGTTAATGAAAGCGTTTTTCCTACCCGTTCTTCCTTTTTTCCCCCCTCCCTGCCCCCCCCCCCCCCTTCCAGTTCTCCTAGTCGAGAGGCAAAAGAGAGCAGCTCTACGTACGAGCCTCTTATTAGCCACGTTATTGCGTTATACGAATTTCGCCGAGTCGCTCGTAAAATCGAGCGGCGCAATTATCTAATTACCGCGGTGCAATTACGTCATTGGAATCTCATTGGCGAGTCGACTCGAATCGAGCACGCGCGACACAATCGCCCTCTCGCTCGATCGACTCTCTCCCTCGCTCTTTCGAGTTCGTAACTCGATTCCATCGCGGAGAAAACGCTCGTGTTCGCGCGCGCGATTGCGGAAAAGCGAGGGAGAGAGGGAGAGAAAAAGAGAGGAACTGTATAAACGCGAGCTAGTGTCCAACTTAATTGCCCGAGCTATAATTAATCTCTGAACGATTCGTCGAACAACCGTTTCGCCCGTATCGGGCAAAAGAAATTACAGGCCGCTAAACGAAGTGGTAAATTCTCCGTGAGAGCCGCGAACAAAAGAACGAAACAAACTATTTTGCAAATTCGCCTTTGCGGATGCAAATATCGGACGAATTACGTTCTCCCACTTCTCTCTATTTCTCTCTCCGCATCTCCTCTCCCACTCGATAAATGCAAATTCAAATAATTTCATAATAAGCAGATTCTCACGAGCTCTTCGTTCGATGAGCTCGGTATTTTAGAATAAAAATTCTTCCTTTTTTCTCGCGCTCCTTTTGCCGCGATCCATCCTCGCGAGGCACGCGCTATAAAACGTCACGGACGATTTCAATATCCGGTCGCATCTCGTCGGATTATTTAAATCGATTCATTCCGTTCGATAAAACGTCCCCGCGGTGCGTCGAGGGAGGAACAAGCCGAAAATGAAAATTCGGATTGCCCGCAATGGCTGGACAGCGTTATCTCTCTCGATAATAAGCAACGATAATGAAAAGTCGATCGAATCGAATTTCGTTGCGACTATTCAATTGATAGGCTTGCGAACATCCGCGACTGTTCGTAAAGTCAAATTATTGTTTGATATAGCCAATTTTTGTTCTCACTGTACTTTTTCCTCATATTGTCCGATCGATATAGTTTCCGAATATAGTGAAATTAGATGAACCGTGTTCAGGGACACAAAAAACTTTGCGTCGAAAGAAACGATTCGTCGCATGACCAGGGGGCTTATCGAATTTACGCGAGCGCCCCATTTTATTGTTATCGTCATTGTCATTCTCTGCGAACGCACGTGCGTACAACGGGTACCATTCTTCGGTATCGAGTCTGTCGGGCAGTCTATAACAACCGTAATACGGATCGCGCTCCTCGCGTATCGGCCCTGCGCGTGACGTGATATATCCTGATTTAATATGGGAACTCATGCACGAAGCGGAAAGGGATATCCAATCGTTTGCTCCGATTTTACGAATCTACCCCTACCGAGTTGGATTTGATTAATGGTCTTTCGTTTACGCGCCGTTCGACGGGCTTTTCGACGCACGAAAACGAAAAGAGAACTTGGCTAGCTCGGCCCTCTCTACGCGGCTATTGTGGATTATCGGCGTTTGTCCCACCCACTCCTTCGGCCATTGTTTTATTTCCGAAGCGGGTTTTACCTCTTACAAAGATTTGCCAGTTAAATCGCGTGTCACGCCGTGAACGCGAACCGATATATATTTTTCGTCACTTTTATAAGCCCTACATCGTTTCACCCGCCGAACTTTATTTCTCTTCTCCCTCTTTCTCCTTTTCTCTCTCTCTCTCTCTCTCTTTTATTTGCGGACGCCTTCGGGGGCGACATTGATTGCGCTACTTCGTTCCTGTGTTTGAAATATTTTTTTCGTTTTACTGTCATTTCTTTCGCGATTTTTGACTGAAAAATTGTTAAAGAATTCATTGTCTTTCTTTAAATAAATCAAATTTAATATAGAAAATTCTGATTGCACGAATTTAATATTTTACGGCAAATATTTGACGTATAAGGGTTCTAGCTGTTAAATTACCTTCAAAAATATCGAAGCGTTTCTAAAGTATCTACTTTAGAAGAAAATGGAATAAAAAAAGTGTTTCACCTCATACATTCACACCATTAACACCCTCACATTTCGATCCTGAAAGCAAAATCGAAAAAAATCTGAAATCCTCCTTCGAATATATTTGATTGCGTCAAAAGACGAAGGCTGGAATGCCGCGAGTTTCCGCGTTGTCGAGAGTTTTCCGTCCCAATCGCGTATTACGAAATTTTCCGAGTAAATTGCGAACGCCCAAGATAGAACGCGGAAGGGAGAACCGCGAGATAGTGACAAATCATTCTGGCTTCCGCGAACGATTTTTCTCGACTACGTCGGATAATCTATCGCGAATCGCTCGATGGAGTTTTCCGAAGGGGGAACTCCCTACGGGGCGAAATAAGAGAGTCGTTTACTTCGATAAATAACAAGCGGCGAGGCTCGTCGAAGCAGAGAGTCGAGAGTGAAAAGTCGCGATATTAGGGGGCTTATGCGTAATTAAAACTGGCCCGATTGAGTGCGGAGCAATTAAAAATTTTTGTCACCGTTACTGTTTTGTTTTTTTTTTCTTCTTTTCCGCTCGACTTTTTAACAAGCCACGTCGCTCTCCTTTTGACGAGCTTACCAGGAGGTTACGTCGGCGAGAAGCGATGACGCCGTTGGCTCGATTCCGGTGAACGCTTTAAAATCGCGTGTAATCCTTTCAATTACGAGACGCGGCTGGGCACATTCGGATTAGAGCCGGAAGGCGTATTAAAGCTGCAAAGCGTTTTGCCGTCTCCGTCGTTAATGCCCGCGAAATTTCGAAGCAACAAGTTCCGCGAGGACAAGTTCGGTGGTAGTCAGTCGCGGTAACGATAATGTCGCGAAACACGCGACGACGAATGGCTCTGACGACCTTTCCGGTTTTTGATAATTTCAACTTGTGAAGGCTCGGATTAACGCTTCTCAACCATCTCTCTCTCTCTCTCTCTCTCTCTCTCTCTCTCTCTCGCCAATTCTTTGCACTATTGTTGTATTGCTATTAAAATTATCATGACAGACCGTTGTTTACGTCTCACGTTTTATTTAATCTTTACAACTTTTGTTGGGCAATGAATAAATAAATCGTTGAGTAACTGTACATACATGTAAATTACCAAGAGTACCAAAAACCACTGTTCATCAAGAATTTAATTGCTCACCAATGTTTATTCAAGTGTCATTTAATATAAGAGTTTTCCCGTCTCTAAAAAAAGATCAAGAGTTACGGCAAAACGTTAAAGGTGTCGATAAATAATGTATCAGAATCGTAAGAAATTGGAATGTAGATTTAATAGCTAGGGCAGAATAAACGTGCTATCCATCTCTCTTGGTTCGCGAGAACGAATATAACTTTCGAGCGCAAAACCGTCTTTAAATCTCCACGCGAATAACCGTATTAATTCACGAGCGAGGGGTGCCGTAAACCATCGGCTAAACTGACCCCGGTTACCAACAAAACGCCCTGACGTTAATATCGCGTTCCGTACGAGTACACGGACCGCGCGAACACGCGCGAGAGACAAAGCGGATTTTCGCGACGTCATAATACCGGCCATTTGGCATAATTTCGACATTACGCCGCGTCGTAATCGCTCGCGGGACAAAAATTACTCGTCGCGAGAACAGCGAACGATCGATTCCGCAATATCGGAAAATCAACGACCTCGGTGAGCCAATTTATTCCCTCGGCCAGCGCGCGACTCGGGAAATTTCTTACCCGATTTCTAATCTTCGATGTGCTAATGGGGACGCCGATAATGGAAATGAACAAGGAGAGCGTGAATGGGGTGTGAGAGGGATGAAAATTCGTGCTCACCTTGCTCGGGGCTTTATGACCCTTTTCCTCTCTCTCTCTCTCTCTCTCTCTCTCTCTCTCTCTCTCTCCACTCTCCTTCTCAGAGCGAGAAAGGGAGAGAGAGAGGGGAGATGTTCGATTAATTAAGCGGATTTTTTTCACCCCTCCCTCCTCTATTTATTTCGCGCTACCGAATCCAATAGTAAAGCGACGCAGTGGAATTAAATCCGCAGTTAATTAACCCGCTGGATGAACTCGTCGATTAAAAAAATTAGTCGCTGCGTGGCGGAAAATGCATCCGTGCACCGCACGTATACATATATAGATATAGTGGCAAGCGTGGCGTGTAGCGTAGAGATGATTCGGCGAAATATAAAGCCCCCGTAGCCCCGATAATTCCGCGCCGTTATATCGTTACAATCAGGAACAGTAGTTAAATGCTACCTGTTGTCCAGGCAAATTAATTGGTAAAATCTGTGCTTAGAGCTATCGCTCCCGTCCGGATAACCATATTAACCCTTCGCTTCGTAAACGAGGTCAAATTGACCCAATGGCGTTTATAGCGCATCGACTCTTCGTTATATTATGGTATTCGACGTCGGAGCCGGGCCGTAAGCACCGCGACCGTTATTCGCCGCGCCCGTATAACGACGACGTTTATAATCGAGATTTATAATCCGGAACGCGTTAATCGAATACGACTTTACTCGAGAATCCATCTCGCTGGGGAAAAAACACAAAAAAAAGCTCGCTCGCTCGCGTCGTAACAAAAGCATTCTGACCTCGTTCACTTGAAATTTCACCCCCTCTCCACGACCCTCGCGAAAGATGGAAAAAAAAAATTCAATAAAACCGTGTAACTTTGAATTTCGAACGAGCTCAACTTCGGTCCAATTAAAACGTTATAACAAACTTGCGATGAATTTTAAAATGGGGGAGGCAAACGCCTTCGGTGAAATTTTTCTCATATAATGTATGTAGCACTCTATCGAACCGCGCGAGACTGGAAAAGCGAACGAGGGAGAGAGAATCGATCTTGCAAATCACACGACTCGATTCGGGAATGAAATCACGACTGACCCTGAGACTCGTGTAAAACTCCGGGGTTATGAAAGGAGCGCCGGATTCGATTAGGTACGAATTCCGAGTTCCTCTCGAGTAGAATTTTCTTGCAGGTGCAGTTATACGTACGGGGTGTCCAAAAATAACGTAGTCTCTCTCTAAAATTGAGCGTTCGAAATGCGAATAGACCGACTATTTCGTATTCTTTATACGATAAACGACTGCCGGGTTGTACAAATTTTTCTTATTCGATCGTTATTCGAAGACAATTCGGAAACTATGCACGACACGAAAAATTGCAAGGAACGTTATCTTCGGAATTTCCAAATCCGTTTAAAAAGCTACGCGATTCGGGGGACACCCCCTAGGTAGAGGAATTCCTCTATTACCGAACGGATTAATCGATTCGGCCTCCCTCGAGAAGAATTCCTCGAGGGCTGCTCTCGGACGAATCTCGTCGCACGAGACGTTGCTCAATTTGCGTCTCGACGGTGAAGAGGGAACGAAAGAAAACGGAAACGGGGACGAGACACGACGTCTGCCTAGCGCGGTTTATTGCATTCTATACGTCGCGATGAATCCGCGACCGCAAATTTCGCGTCATCCGTCATGCTCGACGCGGCCTCAACGTCAATTCACGCGGGTTGTAATAAAACCGGCGAAAAGCGCGTCGCGAATCGTCCTTCGTGGTTTGCACACCTCGAAGAAAAACCGAGAGAGGAGAGGAAAAAGTCGAATGCATAGAAGCGCGAGGTGGAAGAAGGGGTAATTATTTATCGATGATACCCGGCGCGCAAAACTCCCGGTGTTATCGGGGACCAATAAAACTTTCGCCGCTTTCTCTCTGGCGAGCGCGCACGGGGTAAGAAAAGCCCAGCGGCGGCGTATGGCGGCCAAGTTTTGCGTGACAGATGGCGAGGCAAAAGTCTCGCGCGAGCTACTCTCGCACTCTGGATTTATAGCGCGTATAACGTCCAGTGCGCTCTCGCAATTATTTCACCGAGTGACGTCCCGAAAAAGAAAATTTTCCAACGGGGAAAAAGTCGAAGACCGACGAACGCTCGGAAACGAAAAATAAAATATCGGGGCTGAAACAAGCGCGAAATAGGAACATTGAAAATGCTGACCCAGTTTTCCTATTTTGGGATCGAATCGAGTTTGATCGCGAGAAGATTTATCTACAAAGTGGGTTCAATGACGACAGTTGACATTTTCAAACGCGGAAGGATTCAAGGGGTTGGATAATTGATAGGTACTCGAGAGGATCTTGAAAAATACATGGTAGAACTTTTTATATTATTATCGTAGTTTTTTTCATTATTTATCTCGTCAGGAATTACAAAATTTTGCCAATTGAACTTTTTCAATCTCTTCGAGTCATGTAATTTTCTAACCCTGGAGAAAACAATAAACTCTGAATTCATTGACGTATTTTTCGAGTGACCAAAACGCGGTGTAAGTCAGCCGATAAATCATCGACGCGCACGGCTAATTGCGTCCGCGCCGTACGGCGTCCATAAATTCAAATCGCCGACGCGAATACGTCGCTTAATTGAGCTTCTACCGACACCTCGACTCTCCCGCGTAAACTGCTGATGAACGCGTTAACCGCAAATTGCGCGTAATCCTCGTGTAAAATAAATCAAAGCCGGCTCTTCCGATTTAAGTCTCTCTCTCTCTCTCTCTCTCTCTCTCTCTTTCTCTCTCGTTATTAATTACATTTCAATTTTCACTCCTCGCGTCCTTTCCGTTTATACTTGGAAATAGTTTTTCCTCGAAAAATAACTCGAGCGAGTGATTTTTTTTTTCGAGTGGACTCTCGTCAAAGCGTACCCCATCCATTTGCCGATGGCGCGGATTTATCTGCGGATTAGAGCGGCATTACGCGTCTTTTCGGTGCGCATTGTAAGCCGATAGAGTGGGGAGTTGGAGAGAGAGAGAGAATAGCCGTATGCGCGCGGTGCGGTGGGGCCGTGCGTTCGAACGACCCCTCGATAGTACGTCTGTCATGCTGCCATTTCCGGCATTAGCGTGCGCTTATGGGTTAGGGTTAAGCGAAAGCCATAAAGTCTAGTTGGGATATTTGACCTAGCCCTACATACGCGTGCGTGTACCGTAGTTATACGGGGTGCGAAATATCTGGGGATCGAGCGGTCACTCTATTCATCCGAATTCTCTCTCCCTCTCTCTTTTCGTGTGTGCGTGCTCGCTCTCCTAGCTATCCTATATATAGAAGGCGCATTCACGCGAACCGTGTCCTACGTCTGTAAATACCCGCTCTGTCGTTAAACGCGCTATTAAGTGCATTACCGGGTAGAGCCCGCGGGGGACTATGCAACGAATCGATTCATTTTTCTCCCTCTTTTCTCTCGCGAGGTTACCTTGTTCATTGTATTCGCGTGCGTGCTTTTCTCTCTCTCTCTCTCTCTCTCTCTCTCTCTTTCTTTCTCTTTCAGTGCTATAACCAGCACAGGAAAACCAGCTGATTTATAGAGAATGTTTTTTTTAACGAACGTCAGAAGCAAATTAGACGACGACACGATAAGAGAGAAGAGGTTTAATCGAATTGTTCGTTTATAGCGCGACGAGAGACGCCCCGAGCGCTGGGCGAGCTTTACCGCGCTTCGCTATTAATTTGAGAATAAAATGTCTCTCTTCCTCTTTCTCTCGCTCTTCGCTTCCAACGACTGGATTGGAACGGCTGATGTATCGGTATAGGTGAGCGAGCAATCGATCGTTACCTGTATCGATGGGAACGATCGCACGTCCCGCGTATAACTCACGAACGGAAAACGACGTCGTAATGGGAGCTTTATAGAAAGCGCGAGCACTCTCCGGTTCTTCGGGATTTCGAACGAGCGCAGAGAGGGAGAGAGAGAGAGAGAGAGAGGGAAAATAAATGCCATTTTCTCGGCTCATTATGGAAAAAATGCGAGGATCGACGGCGGAAAAAGAATACGGGAGAAATGAGCAGAATAAGAGAAAAAGGACGAGCCTAAGAGCGAGAGAGAAAGAAGGGAAAAAGAGGAGTGGCGGACAGTGGCGGCAAATGAAAGGGATTTGTCAAGCGCGAGAATGCAATTTCCGCGATTCCGCGGAATACGGGGACCGTGCGCGTCGCGGACGATTTGCTTTAATTGGTCGGCAATTCGATTTATCGTTTACACGCTAGCCTCCTCCTTCTCTTGCTCCTGCTTCTCCTCCTCCTCCTCGAGTCTGTCAACAGTTTACGGGCGCGCTTTATGGGGGTGGGCGCGACGACTAGGACGAGCCGCGAATTGTCAGCCGGGTTGGCCGTTACTCGGGAAATTAACGAGCCGGCGACTACGCGAGTATCGCTTTTCAATTTGTCCGTCTCGTCTATTTTTCTCCTCTCCCCCGAATACGAAATTCCGAGGGTAATTTCCGTTTACAGTCGACCATTAATAATCGACGATTCGGGAGCGCGTGGAAAATCCCTTGGTGAAATATCCGTTCCGCATCGTCGAGCAAACCGTAAGGGGGGACTTGGTGTAGGTAGAAAGGTCCGCGCACACGTGCGAGATTCTCATTCGCGAGAGAGCACGTTCGCGTCGCATTTAACGAGTGACTACTCGCCCGTCGCGTGGAAAAACGCTTGAAATTTTTCCCGGCGACTCGTTCGCGCATTAAGCCGGCTCTACCCCCCGTCCTACCCTCTCTTTTCGAAATTCGAGCCGTCGCGAGATAAAATATAAGCGACTCGCGGAAATATAAGTCACGGCTCCCGGTACGAGGAAAATAACTTTCGCAAGAACGAGGATTCTTATCCACTTATACGGCTCGGGCTCCGCTTCAAACGTTTTTCCGTTCGAAATGGAAAAGTTTGCCTCAAACGGAATGTATATGTATAGACATAGGGAGAGAGAGAGAGAGAGAGAGAGAGAGAGAGAGAGAGACAGACAGAGAAAGCGTCGCTGAAATCGCAACGTCGATCTCTTTGAAGCCTCGTAAATATACCGAGTATAATAATAATAACAGCTCGAGAGGAAAATTAAAAGCAACGAGAGGGCAGAACAAGAAGAAGAAATTAATCGCTCGGACTGTGCTCAATCGTCCTGTGCGATACATGAAAATCCACTATATCGTGTCCTCTCTCGCTCTTTCTCGCTCTCTCGTTATAGTCGACGCTGCTTTTATTCGCGATTAACTCGCGCGAGGATTTCCGCGAGAGCGTTCCTTCCGTTGAGGATCTCCAGCCACGGCGGATGCCGGAATTTCGTTCCGGGTCGCGGCGCATCGATTTTCCGACAGAGGACCGTTGCACACTCTCTCGACAACGCGAGTCTCTCATTTCGACGTTTCGCCCCTCGAACGTCTTTATCCGCCATCCATACGATCGCGTATAATCAACTTTCCGGTGTATCGTCGCGTAGAAAATGTTCGAAATCGGATACCGCCGAAAATACAAATCTATTGTATGTGAGCAACATATGCATACCTTGAAGTATTTCAATTACCGAACGAAATAATTTCATGACTGGAATGTCGTATATGGAACAAAATACTATTTATTTCTATATTTTAAGTAAAGAGTGAGCAGCTTTAAAGGATTTTCATTCATAGTGTGCCGCCAGCTAGGAGAATTTCAATTTTCGCTCAAATGAATTTGAATAAAAAAAAAATATGTTTTGATACATCACCAAAATTCGTTGCGAAAAATTGAGCTCTACTTTTCCAACGTTGGAAGTTTAGTTTGATCAACTTAAAGTCTTTATTTATTTATTCTGTTTCAAATATCGGAGCACGACAAATTTCGATAACGAGACAATTACCCTAGATTTTCCTTCTCTTCGAAAACTATTTTCGACTTTCGAGGGTTATACGCGTGCAGGTATGAGCGTAAAGTCTTCCTCTTCAATGTCCGGAGGAGTTTATGACACGAAACGTTCGTTGCGTCGTAAAACGGGCTAACGCTCTCAGGAAGACTCTCATAATGAGCCGAATGGCTCTTCTCATGGTAATACGCCGCTTTACGATTCCGTCAAAGACGATCCTCTTTATAAATATCAGGACGAAATCGGTTTTCAATCACGGCGCGCGGAGTGTCGATAAAACGTTCGAGGAAAAAAAGCCGAGGGAACGAGGATTTGTTTAGGCCCCAGAATCCGTTACGTAATTTCTTCCGAGATCGATCGCTTAACTCTTCGTAACCGTGAGGGCGCGCGGGCAAGTCACGTATCGAGGATCGTTGAAACGCGACGTTTGACGAGTCCGAGCCGCTCAGAAATAATTTAAAGTTCCGATAAAGCGAGCAAACGAGAGCGAGAGGCCTCGCGTCGGGGGAATCGAATGGGGAAACTCGGGCGCAATTCCATCGCTACTAATACTGTATAGACACTACAGAAAGGTGGGTAGTGTAAAACACGCGTAAGCGAAACCGAGAGGTCTCCGGCTGGCGTCACTGCGAGACCCTGGAAATGAATTTTCAGCCAAGTTCCGTCGTCGCCGAGCGTTGAAACGAAATACAAAATTAATAGCGACTATCGTCTCTTGTGTCTCGGCGCCACCGTTCATTTCCACCCTTCGCTTCCAGGCTACTAAGTCTCTCGCTCTCTCACATCCCACCGGTACCATCGACCTAGCTCCGTGCTCTAGCTCACCTTCTTTGCTCGCTCGCTCAGTCTCTCTCGCACACACACACACACACACACACACACACATACATACACATACATCCTCTCTTTCTCTCTTTCTTTCTCATTCACTCTCCTTCTCTCCCGCATGCCGAAGATTGATTTAAACGGCCACGTTAAGTTTCCAAGTACTGTCTCAGGCTCTTCCCAGAATGCGCTTCGTCAGCGTGACGTAACGAATTTTTCCAAGAAACTCGCGGCTAGACGCATATACGCGCACACAACTCTCTCTCTCTCTCGTCGCTCGTACATTATATACCGACGTCGTGGTACTCGCGGAGTGATTTTTCGCCTGCGAAAAACGACTCTCGCGTATACACACGATCGACATAATGTTTGTCCTCCTCAAATAAATAATATCAAATTTCAACGGTGTCTTGTTTGATTCGCACACAACTTATGCGATCGAATAAACATCGGAATGGTTTTCAATTCCCTCCCGTTATAGAATTTTTTTCATATTTTTCGCGGAATATTTTCCAAATTACTACAGCGGAGAACGCCAAACGAGGTAAAAAATACCGCTATTTCCTATTTTCGCGCTGGCGTAACGACTTTCGGTGGAAAATTTCGCAGATTGCACGTTTATTCATCATCGACGAGAAAAAAAAAATAGCGCGATAAAGTTCGGGACGAGAATGAAGAATTCAAGAACGGCTCAAACAAATGAAACGTTTGTGCAAGCATACGTCATCTCAGCGTTGCAATCTGCATTTTCGCGAGGATTTTTCTACGATTAAAAGCTCCGTCCTTATTTTTTCCCCCTTCTGCTGTAACAATTGCCAGTTCCTTAAAAATTCATAATACCGCTTGACCCGATTCGCCGCTCGGTATGCAAACAAAGGAGAGATCCCGTTGAGGCTTACATCGTGAGAAACGATGAGACGAGATGGAAGAAGAAGACAACGAAGAGTCTTGATAAAAATTTTTCAACGCAGCTGCGATCGAGCCCATCCGTAGGGTAAAATCTCGTTATCGATACACACACCCCGCTGGAGGATTTTTGCCAAGATCGAGTTGCGTAAAAGTCGGAGTCTCGAAATCAACTCGATTAAACTTCGTACGAGACATCGAACTCGAATTGAAGTCGGTGCGCTCCCCGCGCCGGCTAAGAGGGTAAGAGGACCCGGTTCTCGCTTCGAAATGAATATAGTTTCGAAGACTCCACCCTAACGAAGTCGAATGCGTCTAATTAGATACAAAGAAGCGAGGTGGAAGTACACAACAATTAACTCGATTAATTCGCGCGGCGTGGGCTCGAATTCAGTGGCCGGTGTACACCCTCGCTTCTCTCTCTCTCTCTCTGTCTCTCTATTTTCTTACGAGGAAGGTGGCTGACTTGGCCGCGTATACTGAAAAGTCCTAGTTTCGCGACGACAACGAGGAGAATGCCGGCGCACCGACAATGAAAACAGCGAGTACAATTAGCTTCCACGAAAGATACAGTGTAGGGGCGGAGGAGGAGGGACGGTTTGGCGGTGGAAAATCCGCTGGAGCGGCGTGAGTAGTGGAAGCGAGATGGTCGTCCAAGTGGAAGGGAAAAAAGCACGGGTTGCAGTCGGAGAAGAATGAAGAGGGGGAGAAAAAGTCGAAGGAAAAAGCACGAGCGGAGCAGAAAAACAGAAGAAAAGTGGTACGACGATGCTTGTTGGTCGACTCCGCGTTATATATATACATATATGTATATGTATATATGTATATAGGAACAAAGAAGAAATGGAAAAAAAGAAAAGTCGTGAAGAAGTAGGAGCTCGATAAATAAAAAAGTTAGCGTACGCGGGAGGGAAAAATTATAACCAGCGTAAATTTTGGCGAAAGCATTGCTTTCGGTCGGTACAAGTTAACGATACCGCTACAGCTGTAGCGGAATACGTAATCAAAACGGAAGAGCGCAGTTGTTGAAAAATCGTCGCGGAAGGAGCTACAGTCGCGATATTTTTCGACTGCGATATTATAAAGACGAGGTAGTTTTACACGGCATGCGACTCCGTCTCGTCGTAAATAGACGAGACGATATTCCGAAACAGTCTTACGGAGGACTTTAATAAAGTCCCGGAATGTTTGCCTCATAAAAATTTAACGAAAGACAATACTCGGTGATTCCCTCGCGTCTGAAGTAATAAAAATCAACGGAGCGCGAAATTTTCGCGAGATAGCGAAAGACGGAGAGAGAGCTAGCCGAGTTTTCCACACCGCGTTCGAGACCACGTCCGCTATTTGCCTCGATTAAGAAACGCACGATGACCCTTTTTATAACGTCGCCAATAAATAACCGCAAGTCGGCGAGATTGAAGTATTTCATAAGCTCGCAAGAGAAAGAGAGGGGGAGAGAGGAAGAGAGAAGAGAGAGATATGATGTGTTTTCGTTGCGTTTGCGTAGCGGCGAAATGAAGTTCGGAACTTCATTCGGCGTATTTAATACTTTGCCCGGGCTATATCGCGCATGGCAAACTAGTTTCGAGGCTTTTCTAATTCGCGTTGAGCGCGCGCGCGCCATAACTTGGTTTCATCGGCGTTGCTGATTAGATAAGCGCGCTGAATAAATACAAGAACGTACTGAATTATCGATGAGTTTCGCGGCTCTAGTGTACGTTTATAGTATACGCGTGAATCATCGCGATCGGTTCTTGTGTACAGGGTGGCTCAAAGTCATCGAATTGCTTTTAGCTACCGAACATTTTGTGAGATTACAGGAAAAGTTTTTGAAATGCAATTATTATTCGTTTTTCAATCAGAGATGAGTTTTATCCTCCTGTTTGTCGTTCGAAGATTTTTAAATTCCGAAATTTTATAAACTATCCCCTACTTGAAGAACTAATTCCGGAACACCCCGTATAGGTGGTATCTTTGCGCGTAGAGCGTAATTCGCGCACCTCTTTCTTTCGCCCGCTCTCGATCCCCAAACACTCCGAGAGCACTATTAAAAGTTGCTAATAAATTATATTAATATTCAAAAAGCTTCATGAATAATAATGGCGACGAGAGCGCATCGCGTCCTTCTCTCGTTTTGCGGCGCGTATATCCCGATACGGCCGTAAATGCATAAATCGAAAACTTCGCACGCTACATACACAATTTAGTACGCAAATTTTTAATAGCATGGCCTCGCCTTGTTGCTCTTTTTCTCTCCCCCCTCTCTCGCCTTTCGCGAGTATGACCTACGAGCAATTTCGGACCGGTAATAGATATTCGAGACTAGATTGCGACGTTAATTTTTATACCGCGTACGCTCAGCGAAAAAAAAAGAGATTTAACTGTCGGCGAATTTTTGCGAAAGGATGCTATCCATCCCGACGATCTCAATTACTCAAAGAGGACCGAATTAGAATTTTTATTGGCACGGGTCTCTATTCTCCGTCCAAATAAGAACTAGGATGTCGTCGTTTTCGAGCCGCAAAATGTCGTCGAGAACGAGCCGCGATGATAAAACGTTTATGAAAAATTGCGCCTAGCGAGCGAGCC
Source organism: Goniozus legneri (assembly GCA_003055095.1). NCBI lineage: Eukaryota > Metazoa > Arthropoda > Insecta > Hymenoptera > Bethylidae > Goniozus > Goniozus legneri. Next base: position 19,160 of record NCVS01003164.1, read on the forward strand.
GAAGCGGAAATTCAGGATCGGCGAGACGACTGCACAATAGAGAAACGAGGAACGAAATTAGCTCCCACGGTAACCGCCGACGCGGAGCGAGGAAGACGCTCGTTGTCGTCGATGAAACGGCGGTTTGTTGGGCTCTTTTTCTCCCTTTTTTCGGTGACTTAACTAGGAGAAGGAAAAAAAAGTAACGAATCTCCGAGAAAGCAACGTGAAAAGCCGCGGGAGTCAAATGCGTTCCTGGAACTCGATAAAATTATATTGCGATATTTCTTACGTTACAGAGGGAAATGCTCTTATTAGGTAAAAATATGTCCTACATTTCAACTAGGCCGAGATATCCTTTGAAAACACGCGAAGGCAATTTCGTCCGGGAGAGCGAGATGTATAATTAAAATATTTTTCTTCGGCGAAAGCTCCGTGGCGTAGACTCTGAAAGCTCCGAAGGAAAACGAGGGAGGGAGAGAGAGAGAGAGAGAAAGAGAGAGCGAGACAGAGAGACGGAGAATGGGGGTTATTCTCGAACACACGAAAAAGCGACTTTCCATTCGTTTCGCGGACGCGGAAGCATTTTTCCGCCAGGAATGGAGCGTCGAAGGCGGAAACTCGAGTGGCGAAACGAGAAACGGGGAGAGAACGTAGACGAGGAGGAACAAGCGAAGCGAGAAAGTACAGCGAGATAGGTGTGAAACGTGCGCATAAAGAGCGAGAAAAGTCGGCGCGAGATTAGAGCACTCTCGTCGTCTTTTCTTATCGAATTCCGATCGAAATCGAGATGATATAACTCCCACAGGGCGCGGTATAATAACGCGCGGACAGACCGAGCCCGATAAAATTAACGAAGCTCGGCAACTCGTGGAAAAAAGAGATACCACTAGGAGACTCGAGAGCTCCTCGACAAAAGATTTTCAACGTAATTATGTTCATTTCGCGAGGAAAACTATCGAGGAGAAAATGAATAACGAGAGGCTGGAAAAAAGCCGTAACTGGAATACCTCCGATATGAACGGAGCGTTGGTGTCTAAAAATACTGCAGTTCGAATCTAAAAATTTTCACGGTTATCGAGTAAGTTTTTCATATTCGTTCATTATTGAATTCGATCGGTTTATAATCATGATTTATAATTACAAATTCGAGTACAACACCGAACGATACGATTAAGAAACCATCCAAATTCGGTTAGAATGGCGATCGAATTCTCCGACTCGGGTTTAGATGTATATATACAGAGAGTGATTCAGCGAGCGGTAAATTGGTAACGAGCGTATATGGGGAAGAGGGAACAAAGCGCGGGAGTGAGAGTACGCGTGATGGAAAGGGCGAGACAAGAGGCGCCGAAGTGAGAGCGCGAGAGAGCGAGAGAGTGAGAAAGAGCGAAAAAGAGAGGGTGGAGAGAAGGCTTCCCCGACGAAGCCGATAAATAAAAAAGTTGGGAAGGTCGCAGCATCGCGCTGTCGAGTCTCGTGTGAGTAAAACGAGCTGGTGTGTTAGCGAGCGTCGAGAGACGACAAGGACGACGACGCGCATATCCAACTTGCTCGAGTTATGATATCGATAAGTTGGCCGCCGTTGCGAACCGTCTTTCCGAGCATCCGCCATATTTATAAAAGCTTCTGTATGCGCGAGTGTGTATACGGTATTGGTGAGACACTCTCGAGTTTCATTCACTACCCTACCTCTGCTTTCTTTTTCTCTCTCAATATGCCTACACGCTCGTTACGCCGAGCTATGCAACCCGTTCTCTTTGAAATGCGAAGGTGGGGTTGAATGGCGCTAGCGGGAGCGAAGAAAGCGTGAATATCCCTCGCGACACTCTTGCTCGCTTTGAAAAAGAGAGCCCGCGGGGCATATCGCTTTCTCTATTCGCGCCCCCCGTGCGCATTAATGTATACCTACACGCGCGCACCACTACCGAACAATTGAGCTCTTCGATGAAACGAAATTCTTTTTTCCATAGGAATTTCCCTTTTTCAGAAGATGTTTCATGGAATTTCGATACTGTTACCCTTTCTTCGAGTACATTTTTCGTCCCCGCTGTCGTATGTTTCTTGGTATAATACAGTTGGGGTGACTAAATATACTACTTGGTTCGAGAATGCTTGCAACGTAGTCGCTGTTGTCGAATGGATGAATTTAATACATAACAAGGGATAAATGAAATAGACAGTATGATGTTAATTGAATTAGCCGAATGATATAAAAAAAGTAATTAAGAGTAATAGTAGTTAATATAATTAACTTTACTGTTAATAAAAAAAAAAAATTAAAATCTTTATTAAAAATATGAAACTGCCCGAGTCGAAATTTTAACTCCTATACTACTCCTATAGAACCTAATAAACACTTATTTCATTCTACAAATGTTCATATTATC
>NCVS01003165.1:0-25367 GCA_003055095.1 Goniozus legneri
AGAAATATTCTAGGTAGAAAAATACTTTTTTTTCAGTGTAGAATAAACAATCATAGCACGAGGAAAATATTGCTACGATGCGATAATCAATTTATGTAACACGAAGCGTTATCTCGAACTTTTATTCAAAATTAAAATCGAGTTCATATTTCGCACTCGTTCGTTTTTAACGCGATAAAACTCTGAAAATTAGAGCGATAAAATTCTATAGTTAACTCGAGAAAAAAGAGTTGGAAATTTTGATCAGCTAATAAATGAAAAAATAATAAGTTATTGTTTATTTTTTCGAAGTCCGATTCTTCGACAGATAGGAAGACAGGGAACTCGTTACGGATAGTAACGAAATACGTCACAATAGCGGAACTCCGTTCGTTATTCGCTCATTCATTCGTTTCGATGCCGAGCGTGTGCGTTACGAGCCTCGTTGTCCGTTATCGTCGAGCGAGTTTCCGCGCGCGTTGTCTTTTCTCGCTGAAACCGACGCCCTCGTTATCCAACTCGCGAAATTACATAAATTTAACGCAAATACGCGATACATTCGCCCCGACACGTTAATTTCGTCGCGATACCGTTTCACTCGGTTAGCGTGACATCCGCGAACTCTCGGAATGTAATTACACACGGATGATTAGTTTTTACGATGTCCAAGCTTCTCGTGTGTAAATCACGTAAAAAGATAACTCAGATCTACACGATGACGTTACCCGGAATAAAAATTTGCTGAATTTGCTTAATATTCACTCGCGTGTTAACCCTTTCGAGACTGTAATATTTCCAAGACTAAATATGCCAATGCAACACAATATTTTACCTTTTGTGGTTGTAAAGTAAGAGAATATCGCCAGAAAAAAATTAAAAATTAAAAAAGACAGTTTGACAGTTCTTTTTTTTTTTTATTCGTTCAAAAACAAATTTGCTGCCTTGGACACGTTTTATTTTGACATTCGGCAAAAAAAAAAAAGATATTTCCCTTGGGCCTGAAAGGGTTAAACATTGAAATGAAGAAAAAGTCTTTATTTTTGAGTAGGTAAATGATAGGCAGAAATTTGATCCACGTGATTTCATTCGATATCTATAATTTTTCGTTACGTAAGCGGGCAAGTTTCTACGACCGATCGAGAAACGTTGAACGGACTTGACGAAACGCGTGACTATTTTCCTCCGGCTGAAATCCAATCGTCACGCAACGCGACAGCCGGAAGCCTGTTTCGCCTGACGTTGAATTTAATGCGTGTACACGTCGAGGCATCAGGCTTCCGCGAACTCGCGTCGTCTGTCGGATTAATCGCACCCCATCAATCGGCCGATATCCTGTAATCGACTGGAAACGAAAAGATTCTATTGTTCCTAACTGCACGCGATATCGCTGACTCGTAACGACCGTCTTACGGTGAGCCTCTTAATACGCAACTCACGCAGGTGCGTGCGAGTTTTCTCGCTTTGTCTCGAACACGTCACAGGCACGAGTTGAAAAATTGTACTGTTAATTACTGAATTCTGTTCTTAACGCTAAATTGAGACAATTCGACCAGTTTTAACATATTTCATGTGAATGTGTATTTTTTGTTTTCATTTAAAGTTAATAACTGCACTGAAAACAAAAATTAGTTGAATGTACTTTGAATTGAGAAATATTGTTTGAAATAAAACTAGTATCTTTAATTCAAACAAATATTTGATTATTTACTTGATATTTATTTGAACGTATGCAAATAAACATTAAGTACATTCAACTAATTTGTGTTTTCAGTGTAGGTTTACAATTTATTTTTAAAAGATTTATGATTTCGTTATTGTTCAAAACTACATTTTCATATTCATAAACGCACTATTTGTGTGAATATTTAAAGTTATATCGCTATCAGTAGTCTCTCAGTGATCCGGTCAGCGCCGAAATGTAAGTAGTGAGAAACAAGGGGCGAGGGCGTAATTCGCTTGTGTACAACGTTGCACAAGGAATAACGTTCGTTCGTGATTGCAGCCAATCGACTATTCTTAATCGCTATTTACGAGTCGTATCGCGTGTTTACGGTTCGGACGAGGCAACCCGGTATCGCGTTTTCTTCAACGATCGACTTATCTCCTCGATGAGAAGGAAAGGAGTCCTCGTCCTTTCAAAACTGAACTCATTAGCGCACGGTTTTGGGAAAAATTCGTATATTAGCATGATTCGGTGAGTAATGTCGTCACAGGTGTTCCCGTTGAGTTCTCCGTAACGAGAACACCTGTCTAGTCCAGCGAGTGCTCTCAAAACCGACCTTTTGACATTTTACGTTCCATAGAAAGATTTTTACTCCTCCTCTCCTCGCCCGCTATTTATAACATTCGTCTGGTTTTATCGAATCGCTATTTTCGATACATTCATTCGTTCGCAGTACGGATTCATCGCTTCCCGATCGTTAGCGCTCGTCGATCCACCTGACTTTTCCGGAACAGTGCTAATTTTTTTACTGAAAATAAAAATTTGCTGAATTCACTTAGTCAATTACATTCAACAAAATAAATGTTTGTGTTTATTTTCTTTTAACGATATTTCTTTATACTAAATAATTTATTTTCAAATAAATATTAAGTTGCTTCAACAAATTTTTATTATCGGTGTGAATTTTTGAGAAAAACTGATTCATAGATGCAAATATTTTAATTCAGTCTTAGAAAATTAATTTTCAAATTAGTCGTAATTCTAACCGAAGAGAATGTTTATTTTAAAACGCAGTACACCGGCTGACCTACTCTTCGCTGGCCCCTTCGAAGGAGAGCCATAAAAGCCGCGTTTGATTTAACTAGTTACGTCCTTGATACGTTGACCGATGACATTAGAACCCGACTGTACGCGGTAGTCGGTTCAGGGAGGATTCGTAATCTTCGCTCGGTTGTCTAGCAAATTTAACTCCACCGGAAGAACTCGTTCGTGTAGCTTCCAGCGAGACATTTCATACTCAAATGCAACTGGATCGTTCGTACCCAGCGCGAAACGTTTTCTCATAAAAGAGCGTCGAATTAAAACTTTATCTCGAACAAAAAAAAAAAAAATAAATAAATCGAAACAAGAGCATTTAATTGCTTGACACGTGCGCGACTCTACGAGCCGAGTGTGCATTGTGGAATCGGAGAAAGAAAAAACAACGTTAGCACGACGATTGAAAATACTCTCAGTATTCATTTTCCTTATTTTTTTAATCTAACGATGAAGAATTCCGCGTCAGTTTCCTGGGACACGCGAGCCTCGATCCAACTTTTTCCTACGCATTTACGCAAAAAGTTTAACCTCCGTGTGCTTATCGGCTCGTTTTTCTCTCGATGAGCGCTCGAGGCGAATGTAAATTTGCGAATGAAACTTTGTAAGAACTTTTTTTTGCTCTTTGTTTCGTCACTGCGTTAATCTCATCCGGAAATGAAATTTCGAATGACCCGTACCGAGAGACCGGACGAAAAATAGTCGAGTACGTTTTCGTCCCGGTAATCGTTAGCGGCTGCCTCGCCGAAGGGAAGTGCTGGTGACCGTTTTGATTCCTATTTATATCGGGTACCATAATAGTACGGCGCTCTCGTGTCTTCGAGTAGCCAGAAATTTATGGATAGAGCTGTCGCGTGCTTGATGACTACACACCTCGGCTATTTTCGCGATTAACGCGGCTAAAATTTCTTTGTTTATTCGTAAAAAAAATCAAGTGTACACGACTGATTTGTACAAAGTACAGACTCAATATTTCAAAAAAAAATTAAGGGGACAGTAGTTTTCAAAGAATGAGAGTGAAAACTGTAATTTCACTCTTTGAAATAATTGCCTGTTCGATTCAAATATTCCAGTCGTTTGAAAACGTCCCTTTTAGTGTACACATCGAATTATTAAATTAAATTTTTTAATCAAAGACGTTTAAAGTGGCCCCAAACGGTACATCTACCCTAACGGCGTGACACGAGTACCAGTCGTATACGTGCCAAGCATAAAATTATCTCGCTGTACAACTGTCTCGGCGAAGCAAATTTGAATCGAATTCAGCCACGTGGCCGGGGTGTACTTTACCTCGCTACTTTCGTAGCGAGACGTCGCGACGCGGAAAGGAGAGCGGGACAGGCGGATGTGTGTTTGCTTTCGCTAGCCGTTCACTTCTGTTACGCATTTTGACGAGTGCCGAGTTATTGTCCCCTCGTAGAAAATTTCCGGAGCCCTCGCGGATGTAAACAAAGCACAATTACGATCAACCGGCTTCCACTACGAAATATCTTACCTGCTAGTATTCGATATTGTGTATATTTATTTATACGATGAATTTCAATTTTCCTGTAAAATTCTCGATGTAGCTAATGACCAAGTTATAGACTTGGGAAAAGAAAAAGAAAAAATTCTCAGCCGCGTTCGAAACGAAATTATAACGGAAAAACTGGTTCTCGAAAAATCGTGCGGTACGATTCCGAGAGCGGAAATTTCCTACGGGTCATTGGTGCTACTTTTTAAATTTAACAAAGAGGTGGAAACAGACGTGCACGTGTTATCGAATCGAGTGTTTACAAGATCGCTACGCCGAAATTACTCACGGCGCGGTAATTCCCGCGTTTCTGGCTCATTTGAACGTTATTTGGGTTAAAATGCCGGGAATATAGTGGAGCAGTAGGTCATTAGTCGTGTCATTAGGGTCGTTAGGAAGTATCGCGTTATTGTTCGTTCGCGGCGACACGAGAGACTAATCGAAATAGGACAAAGAGATTGCACGCTGCGCTCAGGTAATTTTTACCTGCGATACCTCATCGGGGAAGTCCCAGATGATGACCCGAGTCGAAAAATTTGTTAGGTTTTCTTGTTCCAATTCTAAAGATGACGACGTTTAGGGATCGAACTGTATTCTTATCAGTTTACTGAGAAAATACTGATACCGATAGTGATACCAATTATAGCCTCTATCCTCCAGAACGTCCAGCTGCACTTATGAATATAAAATTTTTTTTCTGTACTGTAAAAATTGAATTTAACAACGAAAGAGTAATCGTTATAAATTTTTCGACTCGCGTACCGTTGCAGCTAAGTCCTTCGACTCGAATTGGGTTAATTTTCGATTGATTTTATATATAATCGGATTTCCGGCGTCTCCTTCGCCTCGTTTCTTCGCTCTCGAGGCTACTTTCCTGTGCAATCGAGAGTATTTATAACCTTGACTTTCACGTAAAACGGCTGAAATAACGCAATCGGCGCGAGTCATTGCGAAATACCCAAAAACCATTAAATAGGATCAAGTCAAGTGATGCCTCCGACTGAATCACTGCGCTTTATAAATTCCGTTTGTACCTTTTTGGCAGAATCGGGAGCTGGTGCGGCCAGGATCGCGATGCTCGTCAGACTTTCGGTCTGCGAGCGGCGCGTCGACCTCTCGCGCGGCCAGGAAACGATCTTTCCCGCTATCGGCCAAACTAATCATTTTCCTCGAAAGCAGCGAATACTCGCGCTGTCCCCTGGACCGTTGCCAAAGTGGCGCGCGCGACATTTTCACCGCGACGTACAGCCGATATTTGACGCATTTTATCGAACCGAGCCACCCGCTGTCGCTATGGAACTCCGAGTAAACAGAAAGAACGGAATTTCTCCAAAGAACAGACAATTCACAGGTTTTGTGACAATCGACGAATCTGAGAATTCGTTCTATATACTTTTTCATTGTTATATTTGACGAGTTTTTAGTCGCAATTGTCACAAATACAATTAAGAATTACCTTTCAATTTCGCTAAGCAAATTGACCTAAACTTTTGAAAGAATTCACAAGCATTGTGACTTGTGAGATCACAAGATTTGACATTCACAAAATTTGAGTCGAACAATCCGAAAAGTCATTTTACATACTCTTTCATTGTTGTATTTGATCGGTTTTTAGTCGCAATTTTCACAAACACGATCAAAAATCGCCTGCCAATTTTGGCAAGCCAACTGGCCGAAAAGGGCAGTTGCGTATCGGCGTGCACGTGCAGGTGCAGCCGCGGGAGGGAGAGGCTCGGTGCTCGTGCGCGAGAAAGAAGGAAAGACGAGAAGGAAGGAAAGGCGGAGGCGCGCGGGTATCGAGCGGCGGCGCCGTCGCCGGTGCTGGTGGTGGTGGTGGTGGCGGTGATGGCGGTGGTGCCGACTGCCGGCTTTGGCCGAGAGTGCCTCACTGCTCTCGCCAGTACCGGAGAGAGACACGGCGCGTGCGTTTCGTCGCTTCAGCGAGCTCCGAGTTAACGAATTTTCTCAAATTACCCTCTCCCCCCCCTCTCTCTAGAGGAAGAGAGAGAGAGAGACTCGTCGAGGAGTTTGAACGTGAACAGAGTGCAAGTTCACCGACGTGCGTTTACCCAGACGAGACTTCGACTCGGGCCGTGCAACATCGCGGTCGATACCCGAAGGGCAACGAACCGAGCGCATCGCCGCTCGAACGAGCTCGGGCTTTTTTATCGCGACACCCGGCTCTCCGTTCCCGTCGATCTGGTTCGGTTCGTTCTTCTCGCTCGACGAGACGGGAACTCGTACGACCTTGCAGTGCCGTTTCACGGAGCTCGGCGAGAAAGTCCGCGGGGCCCGGTGAAAGGCCCCGTTAGCGCTAGGCGACGCACGCCTACGCGACCCGTTTCTTGACCTCTCTTCTCCTCTGCCAGTGAAAAATTAATCGAGCAGTTGCCGGTTTTCGGACTTGTTTTGTGTACACACGCGAAATGTACGTGCGCCGAGGTTGGGAGTGTACGTAGAGAGGGAGCGCGCGCGCATGGAGATGCGCGAGAACGACTCGACGACGATCAGCGGAGCCAGTCGACCCGACTCGCGCGTCCCGAGCACTGTCAACTCTGCCAACCTTCGCAATTCGAGTTTGCACGAGTCGTTTGTAGTTTACAGCTCTTCGAGAGACTAAAGAGGAGCCTTTGAACGCAAAGATTGCACGAGTTACAACGGAATCGTTCCCAGTTTACAGTTTTTCGAGAGATAAACACTGTCAACTCTGCCACGTTTGACAACTGGGAGTCTCGCCGAGGACGAATTACAGAGGATTCATTTATATTTCGCGGTACGAGGGAAAATAAATGTCCCTGTAACCCTGGAGAGGAACGATCGCTCGGCGTTGGCTTGGCAACGAAACGCTTGGATAGCCGGCGCGAGTGGTGGAAATTCGAAAAAGAGCGAGTAATACGCAGTTTCTCACGGAAGCCACGCGTTACTCGACACCGTCTCGCGTTGCCAGACTCGGCGCGGTGATTGCGCGAAATTGTCATCGATCAAGCGGGGAATAGTTTTATATTGAAACGCCCACCGAGGAATTTTTATTTTTTCATCGCTCGCGAGTGCGCGGAACGACCTATGAATGTGGAACGAGGAACGTTCGGTGTCTCCTCTTCGTGACCCGCCGATCGGCCAGTGGATGAGTTTTTTGCCTCGCGGACCGAACGAGGATCGGCCGAACTGGAGACGACCGTGCTCGAGATCGTCCAGCTTTGGGAGAGAGGCGGGAGAAGAATAGTCGAAGAGAATTGCATGGGGGAGGTCGCCAACCCTCCAAGAGTACCCATCATGCTTTGCTTCGTTCAAGGATTCAACACGCGGGAGGACACGAAATTGCGTCGCTCCAAAAGGTTAGATTTTCTCTCTGGAACAATGAGAGTACGTTTTTCTCTCTGCCAGATGGCCCGTCGTTTTTTCTCAAACTGAAGTTTCTTCTTTTTTTTTTTTTTGAAATCGTTTTGAATCGTATGAGTGAAGCTTGACTTGAAAAAAAGTTTCTATTGTTGTTTACAAACGGCAATTAATTGACTTATCGTTAGGCTAGAATTTTTAGGCAACTTGTCTTCTTTTTTATTTCAAGAAATAATTTTGAATCGTAAGAATATGCGAAGTTTGACTTGAAAAAAAAGTATACACTGTTTTAATTTTTGTTTACAAATGACTTATCGTTAGGCTCGAATTTTTGAGCAACTTGTCTTCCTTTTTCTTCAAGGAATTGTTTTGAATCATACGAGTGAAGTTTGACTTGAAAAAAAATATACGCCGTTTTAATTTTTGTTTACAAATGACTTATCGTTAGGCACGAATTTTTGAGCAGCCTCACTTCACTCATTCGTACTTGATACACGCGAGACTCGGTTTAGTCTCGCTCCTCGTAGCGTTTGTTTTCTTATTTGGGTCACCGACGTTGCCATCCAACATCCAGCGCGTGTTGTGCTCGCGGATATCCCAATTCGTCCGTCTTCGTTATTTAATCGAGCATTTTTTTTTTCCTACGCTGACGAAACAAAAATAAAACTACGAAAGGTCGGGTTTTATAATCGAGCCGAGTAATCGCGTAAACACTCAAAAAACCGACGACAGCGGTTCTCGAATAATAAAACTCGCAACTACGCGATCGCACGGAATGTCTGGAGTAATTTCGCGCGTCAATAGCGCACGGATGATTTTCTTACCTCGGGCTGGGGCATGAAAGAACGGTTTAACGATCCCCGAAGGTTCGTGGCCCGGTCCGGGTCAAATGATAAAATGGCCCGCATTGGTACAAGCCACGAATGATATTGTGACGAACCCTGTATGGAGACTCGTGACCGTAATTGAACGCGCAGCGAGCAAGTCGGCAATACACGCAAACGCCTTGGACGGATTACGCGCCAGCGTGGTCCAGATAGATAAACGCTCGAGCCTCTAAACGAAACGTTCGAATCCGAAAAAATTTGAGCTGTTTTTAAGCTGTACAGTATTAACTCTGGCATTCCATTGAGATTTGTTTCTTCTTTGCATCGCTACTTTGCACAGTAGGGAATTTGTTGATCTAGAGCTGCATTTCTTCGCTCTTCCTTTTGTTTATTCGTTCGATCGAAAAAAGGTTGCAGCGAAAACTGTTTTACTGACACGTCGATCGAATTCAGGAAGAACGGCTGGAGGTGCATAGAATCAACGAACTTCTCGAATACGTACAATATCACCTGTCCGTTACGCTTCACGCATAGATGGCGTTGCCGCACCGTTGATAATCCGCTCGAGAAACTGACCCAGGCCAATCGCGTTTTTCAAACTATTTCGGTTTCGAAACTCGATTAAATTCGATACCCCACATCGGATACTTTCGTCCCAAAACTTGTTGCTTAGAAACCGGTATCGATATTTCTTCTCGTACTTAATTTGAGTTTCATTTCATGCAAATATCTTCTCCCGTATAAAGTTTATAACTAGGTTGAGAATTTTCAAAGAATATTTATTGTTTCGAATTGAATTAAAATTTTTCGTAGCACATATTTCATGCAGATATGTATCTTCTTTTTCCATATAAAGTTTATAACTAGATTTACAATTTTCAAAGAATATTTATTGTTTCGAATTGAATTTTTCTCAACACCCTGTACAAAATGTCGTTGAAATGCCGAAATAACGGAAATGCTAAAACCCCATCATGATTTTGTCTTCGAATTTTTCTCGCAAGAGAGTCACTCCGTTACGAACGAGTCTCGTTTTTTTCTCATCGTCGATCGAGTACCGCTATATCGGCCGAGACTGGTCGGGAAGGCGCGGTACCTCGAGAGCGTGCACGCGGCACGCACGTGCGCTCTTCTCTTATAACCCCATTGTGGGTATAACGTCCTCCACGATGCGAGCTAGCAACCTCGGCTTCGCGATTCCCCGGTGAAAGCGAGTTACGCGGCAAGGTCGCTCCAATCCGGCCCGTCGAGGACGCGAACCAGCTGACGTGGGTGGTTCCGCGAACATCGGCCGCCTCCTCGTATGTCGGGCTTCGAGATCGGACCGAGAGGAATAATGCAATTTCTTTTTTTAACTCTGGGACACTTTTACGTATCAACTACTCGCGTGGAAACGCCTCGATTCGCGAATGAGTCAACGACGTTCAACGAAGTGCTCGATAAATTGGCTAATTTTTCTGAACAAAATTCCAGAAATGCTATTTTTTTTTTTTTTTAATGTACTAAATATTTAATTCGATAAAACGAATTATTATTAGAAATCATTAAGAATTAAATTGATATGAATGATGTTCAAAAAAATGCTCGATAAATTGTCTACATACTTACACTTAAAAAAAATAAAATGTAGAATGTACCAAATGTTTATTTGCATATGTTCAAATAAGTATTTAAATGAAATTTAAATTTGCAATTTAAACAATTATTTTGTCTAGCAATTATGTAGTACATTCTACAAAATTTTCTTTCAATCCCGAAATCAAACTCTCCAACCTTATATTCGAGAGCTCTTTGTGATTCGTAAGAGAGAGTGTGACTCTTAAGACTCATTTGGCGTTTTGGAAATCCCCCTGGGAAAGCACCCACGACTACGAAAGTGTAGTTGGATGAGAGAGAACGATTGTGATGTGGCTCTCGCTTTCTGCACTTTTTTGTCGACCGCTAAAAGCCTCGAGCGAAAGTAATATCACCTTGCTGCGATACCCAGACATTTGGGTTTTTTTTTCTCGCCGGCAAGGCCACGAAGAAGACAAAATTCGAGAGAATCGAGTTAATAAATTCTGAGATGTTATCGCCACGGTGGCTGTTCTTGTATTCTAGTTTTGGTCTAAATTTTTGTCTTCTAAAAAATTGGTATCTCGAATTAAAATCGTAGATCTTCGCAGGGTACAAAGGTCGTGAGCGTTGCGATGTGGCTAGACTCTTACCCGATAAACTCTCGTCTAATGGCGTTTTTTCATTCGCAAATTCGATATCGTAAAAGCGACACAACAGGGGGAGATACGCGCCTCCGTCTGAATTCACGAGCGAGAGATAACGTATTTGTCGTCTTACAGATGTATGACAGCATATCGTTGCGTAATTCGACCGTACACTTATATTTTCTCGATCAAACACAGACACTGCAATCTTATCGATTGCTTTCCGTATGCATAGCCAGTTTTTTAATCGTAGACAAATCTTCTCGCACATTTTCGAGCTTATCGAGTGTACTTTTTCTGTTTTTACCTCCTTGTTGTTGTTGTTGTTGATTTACGCAAAATAAGTCAATCGATGCAGCTCCCTCTCGCCTATTCAATCGCGTTTATTTTGCCTCATCCGGCTAGCGAATTTACAGGTTCGGAACAACAACTACGCTTACGGAATCGAGGCTTTTCGAAACGCTCGCTGTACCGCTCACGCGATTATCGGCTCCGGGTTCTCACGCGCGCCATCATTAGGCTGCCACGCCACGCGTAAAGAGAGAGAAAAAAAAACCGTATTTTTAGACGCGAAACCAGTTTAAAGTTGCGCAATGAAATCCGCGCCCGTGTTTGACCCAAGTTTGTTTCTCCCCGCGATATGTATTGCCGGAAACTCGTGTGCATTGCCCACTAATACCACCAAATCGCGTGTCGCGATATCGTATGACCGAAACTTTCCTCTCTCTTTCTGTTTCGCCGAAACGTCACCCGACCCACCGCTCTTATTTTTCATATTTTCTTAGTGGTTCTATTTTTTTACAAATTCTTTGAACAGATCTATTCTCGTACAAAGGCACGTGACGTGTACTCGAATGTTTTCGAGAAATATTTTTCCGACGAACTCGATTCCTTCTGATTTTCTCGAAGATTAATAATAAAAATTTAGCCACAGCTTTGGCCGTTCCCGCGAGTCTTCCGCAACGCACTGGGAGGCTTACGTAACCGCACGTGCGACGATCGATCCTGCTCCCTATGGATGTATACGATATAAACCTCGGATGAAAATAATCTAACGCGAAAATCGAGTTCTTCGTAAATCCTACTAGTTCCCATGTTTTTCTCGACTATTGCACAGGAAATAAGAATTCGTCGAAGCTGTTTGGTATTTATTTAAAAATATTAGTCAACTCGAATGTTCTCGATATTTGAGCGCGTACAAATAAATGTTAAATAAATTCCACAAATTTTTATTTAATTGGGACTTACAGTTATTTAAAAATGACAAGTGCCTCGTTAATTTTTCGATCGTTCGAAATCGAGTCGAAAAAGCGAAAGCGAGTGAGGAAATAATTGTATGTATGTTGAATTGTTGAATGGTTGTACGAGCTACTCAATATTTATTTAAAAATATTAATCGACTTGAATGTTCTCGATTAAATTCAACAAATTTTTATTCAATTGAGACTTGCTGTAGTTTAAAAATGACAAGTGCCTCGTTAATTTTTTGATCGTTCGAAATCGAGTCGAAAGAGCGAAAGCGAGCAAGGAAATGGTTGTTACGCGACATTCAACCCTTTCGAATTCGCGCGATCGAGGCCGATATTACGTACGGGCAGTAGGATGGGCGGTGAACGTTGTTCGCCGTAATGGAGTGTCGGCGAGGAGCAACGACCCCGTTAAATTATCGCTCTCGGTTCGAAGCACCCGGCTAAAGCGTTAAGTCATCTAATCGTAGGACGCTCGCGTTAACAAATATAAACAGTCGACGCGCTAGACGCTGGCAATAAACAACGACGGTGATCTCGATGAGTTCACCGGACCGATATTCCATCACGCTCGTCGTATTCTCTCTCGTTATTACGCAAATTTTCAAAGCACCCAATTTTTGACCTGCCAAAGTTTTTACTCAAAAAAAAAAAAAAAAAAAAAAAATTAGAGGGACACTATTTTAAAACAGACATAATTTGACTAGAAATTATTCAATCGTAATTATTTTGAAGTGCCACCTGATTTAATTGTCTTTAGCTAAAATACTGTCGATTTAAAATGACAAGTGCCCCTTTAATTTTCATGTATCTGAGGTTTGCATCGTTGGAGTCCGACGAAAATTCGACAAAATTTTTTTTTCGTCATTTTTGTCCAACTTGGTCATTTTTGACCAACTTTTTTGAATTTTCGTTGGACTCAAACGATGCAAATTTCAGATACATTAATTTTTTTGAGTTTATTTCAGATACACACATGAAATTTTATGCTCGAGATTCGTCGAACGAACGAATTCGTCGTCGAAAGTCTCGGTACTGTAAATTTTCACGTCTGGTGTGTACACACAGCCCCCTCGATCGTCGATATTCTCTCTCGCGAGATGGCGTCATTTGAATTTCAAGCGTCGACGGAGGTCGACGAGCACACACAGCGCGATAATAGGATGGCGCTGCGGTTGAGTTAAGGGCGCTCCGTTGTTTAAATTTCATGCTCGCCTATCGGAGTATCGAGCGTTTTTTATAGAGGTCGAGCACTCCCGTCCACTTTATCCACACGGATTCGATCTTATCTCGCGAAATGAATATTTCGCGATGGGCTCGTGCTCGCGATCGTGTGAAATTATCGCTACCTCGTGTTGCGTAATCCGAAAGGATTGGTGCTGGTAATTCTTTTTTTATTGAATCTCTTCGGAGCTCACAGCACTATCGGTGCACTGTAAACAAAATTTCGATGAGTTTTCTTGATATTTTTTTTAAAATATAGAAATGTTGCTTAAAATAAAATCACCTGTAAAATGAAAAAATTGACTCAAACATTAATGAATGTACTTGATATTTTTTTGAAAGTATACAAATATTAGGCAAATTTTTATTATCGGCGCAATTTTCCCCTTTCTTATTTATTCTCATCTGACATTCATCGAGCGAGCACGAGCGTACGCAATGTTTTCGAAAGTTTTCACAGGAGTCGTGGAAAAATCGCCTCGAAACTTTTTCGAGTCTCGCGAACTATAACGTAACGTAACGTAATGCCGTAATATCCCGAGCCGCTCGATACCTTTCCCATTACTCCAACGATTTCGAAATCGCTATAAACACAGTCGAGTTATTAATAAATACAATTTTTTTTCTCTCCCGACGACAGCAAAAAAAAGCCAATTGGACGGCTCATCCAACCGGCCGAGTCGAATGAATTTCGTGCCGTTTGTATCGAGCGATAATTTAAGATGAGAATTATTGGAAAATTTCCAACTTGAAGAGTGTGGAAAGCTCTAAATGCACGCAAACTTGTTGCATGTTTCGTTGCATGTTGGATGCTCTCGTTACAAATCTCTTGAAATTTACGGTATACAAAAAATTGAAATTAAAATTAAAATTAAAAAAAAAAAAAGAAAAAAATTGAGGTACACTCAATTGAGGTTTGCTCTTCTTTCCTCGAGAAACCGAAATGATGAAGCGATGAAAAGAAGGAAATATATGGAGAAGCGAGCGTTGATATTATTTTTAACCCGATTTCGCTCGACTCCACGCGCGGACGAGGAGCCACCTTTAATCTCCGCTCGTTCGATAATCGTTCGGATCTGTCGCGCGAGGCTTGACATTTTCCCGCTGCCGCGTCCACACGGGCGCGACGTTATATCGATATTCGAGAGACGCGACTCGTCGGGACGCTTCCGTGAATTCGATACGCGTCTTCCCGCGCACGTCGCGGTCTAGCGATGAACGATAATACGACAATCGCGAACCGGTGACGTAGCCGCGCGGCCTTCGAAGCCGCAAAGAAAGAAAGAAAAAACTGTGGCCCTCGTTGCGTCAATAATTTATGAAAACGTTCCTCGGCGAACTGGCAGCGGGAGGTCCGAGTTTTGCGATTCGAGTCCCTGACCGCCACGTGGTGTATAAGATAATGACCGAGCGATGAAAGTGTCTTTCTCGCCCGGCACGTGTGCTCTACTCCACCCTTCGCTTCGCTCGTGGAGATGAATTTGCGAAAAACTGAGTCGAAAAAAGCCATAAGAATGTTATTGAACCAATCACTGTCAAGTATATTGTATAATTAATTGTACAAAGTATTTTTAGTGGAATAAAAATTGATGAATTCAACAATTTCGTCAGAAAAATTCTCTTGGCAGTATGAAAAATAAGTCAATTGAACAAATGTTATTGAACCAATCACTGTCAAGTATATTGTATAATTAATTGTACTAAGCATTTTTAGTGCAATAAAAATTCGATTAATTCAACAATTTCTCCAGAAAAGTTTTCTTGACAGTACAAAAATGGCAATATAAAAAATAAATCAAATGAACAAATGTTTTTGAACCATTCACTGTCAAGTATATTATATAAACAATTGTTTAAAGTATTTTGAATGCAATAAAAATTCGATTAATTTAACAATCATCAGACTGAACGATTCATCGAACTGTCAAAAATTCTCTTGACAGTACAAAAATGCATATTCCGTTCAGTTCTCCTCAGTTGACAGCTTTATCGCAAAATTTGATCGGTTCGCAATTTACAAAGGAGTGTTTACTCGGCCTAGCTATCGGTCAGCTGTCGCGAATTTCGGTGCACTTAATTACGGTAATGGAATTCGATCGGCGCTCGATAGTTGGAACAGCCGTTCTTATCTGCGGAAAAGCCTCTCCCACGTACTCAGACGGTTATCATATATATTTGCCAGACTGCTCGACTCGGTGTCGCCAAAAATTACATCCCGATCGATCCACCCAGCCCGTTTTGGTGGTCAGCCAGTATTTCGAACGCGTGGCTTGCCCGAAGGGCTCTCTCTCTCTCTCTCTCGTTTTTTGTTTATAATTATACCGAATTTGCTGTACTCTGTACTCGCTCGAGATAAATCAAACCTCTCTCTCGTCCGACTGGCTCGCCAATTACGGGCCGTTCGTATTTGGCGCCTTTCCGGGCGTGTGAATGAAATAATTGATCGGCGCTACCGACTTCTGTTGCTCGCTCGCCGCGAGTTCTATTTGTTTTTGCTGCACAGAAAAAAAGGATTACTTGAATCAAGAAAGTTATGCGGAAGAAATATACTTTCTAATATCAAGTCTTTTTTTTTCTTTCCTGAATTAAGAAATAAATTTTAAAAACAATAGTTGTGAATTTCTTGATCCAAGAACGTGTGTTCTTGAATAAGTCAATATATTCTTCATTCAAGAAACTATTACTTACTATTATTATTTTTAAACTGTTTTTTTCATTTGAGAAATAATTATCTTGGGATAAAACAAAATAGATTTGATTCAAGTATGGCAATACTTGATTCAAGAAAAAAGATTCTCAATTCAAGAATTTAATTTTCTACTAATATGGAGAAATTGTTTTCTCGATGACGGAATTTTTCTTTCTTCCGCACAACTCTCTTGAATCGAGTATATATTTCTTGATTCAAGCGATCCTTTTTTTCTGTGTGGGAAATTTCGAGAAGGAGAAACGAAATAGAGTCTCGCTTATGAAACATTAAATGCAGTTTGGAAAACGCAGTTTCATAGGCTCGGGGTAGTACGTTAGAGACAACGCTGTGAAATATTGAGAAGGTCGAAGGGTCGCGTGTCGCGGGTGGGGATGCTCCGAGACCTGACAGCCGAGCTTTGATTCTTTTCGGCCTCAGTCCGACGTCCCGGCTGGCCCGCGGAGGATCGGCGGCTCGCGCGCCTCTCTCTCGGAAAAATCCCGGCTGGTCCGCGGAAATCTCTCTCTCTCTCCGAGCTCGATCGTTAAATAATTCGATACGGTGGCATTTCGAGTTTCATGAATAAAACAGCAGGAGCTTGTATTTGCAAAAAAAAAAAAAACGAGAATTCCTCTCCTCTCGTTTCGCGTTTCGTAAACATCGATCGAATCGTAAAATATTCCGAGAGAGAGAGAGAGAGAGGAAAATCGGGCAACGGTCGAGGTGGCCGGCGGCACGTGCGCGTGACGTATTCGCGAGTCGATTCTCTCCTCGGCTCCTCCAGCCTCAAGATGGGCTTTATCTTCATCGCGCGGCTCGCCTACAAGGCTTTGGAGGCCAAGTGCCGTGACTCGCTGAGGGCCGTGCTGAAAAGACATCGCTACCAGCGCGGATTCTACTGACGCTGCAGCTATTGGCGCGCTTATCGATCGAGTTTCACCTTCGCAAGCCACTCGGCCGCGTTATCGATACCGCTGAGCGCGTCGAATCCGATCCTCCTCGAGGGCCCCCCCCCTCCCTCGCTAATTTTCGCGCTCGAAATTTCGCCACGGGCGGCCGAGACAACTCTGGAAAATCGATCTGTTTATTTCTCTTTGTCGAAATCGAATCTGGTTTACTCGGGGGGGTGGGTGGTGTCCCGCGAGAGGGAGAGAATAAGAGATTCGTTGTCGAAACTGTCTGTAGGCCGCCTTATCGGCTACGCAAATAACGATAAGCGCTTTCGCTCCTCTCGCGCGTATCGTGTCGTCAGTTTCGCGTTGCTATCGTTACGGGCGACACGAAATTCCGTTCGTCGAAGTGGGATAATAAATATCGAGTGCGGGGAGCCGGATCGGGCTCGTACCGATTGTCCTAGTTCGACAATCGCGCCTGGAAGCTCGATCCTCGAGGATAGATCGCAACGATGGAGTTCGAGGCGCGAGCTCTGATCGACCTCTGCCTGTCGTCGGCTCCCGTCACGAGAACGAGGTACGCGATTCGATTCGAGATCGTACATATGTACGCAGTAAAAATGAATGTGTAACATGTTAAAAAAAATCTATTGTTAAAAGTTTTATGTCAAATCATGAACAACCTTAACTGTAAAATCAACAGAATCGAATACGTTAGCCTACACCTCCCTGTAAACAACATATTTCAGTTGTTGAATTTCGAAAAGTTACGTATTTCTTAGTTAAAATTATCATGTTTGCCAATTATTTTAATTTAACATCGTTTTTTGTTAAAAGAATGTCCGAAAAGATGTTAAAAAAGATCGACAACATATGAAGATTGCTATTTTTTGAATTCAACATTATAATGTGTTAAAACAACATCAAAGGCTGTACTTAAAACGACATTGTAATAATGTCAATGTAACCAAAAAAGTTTGTTAAAAATTTGACATATAAAATGTTTTATATTTTCACACATTGCTTTATGTTGTAAATGTGTATACGTTCAAATAAATTTTGAATTCGCTAGACAAAAAAAATTTTATTGGATGTGCTCCACGAAACAAAGGAACAGCTGTAATTTTCCAATGACTGTTTTTCGGCTAAAAATGATCAGCAGCCGATTAAGCGATCATTTAAAAACACCTGCCAAATTGATTCATTTTCAGTCGAATTGTATGAAATTTGTATGAATCAGTACCAAATTTTTTGCAGTGTATCTTTTCGAAGTACTCTCAATTCTACTTTGTAATATTCAAGTATCGCGAATTAAAATTAAATCATATTTAAAAATGAATTGAAAACTAAAAATGAATCTTCGAATGAATTTAATACTGAAAATTGAACTGAAAATGAATTACCTCGAATCGGATGTTAACCGTTAATCGAATTTCAGGTCTGCGGGGTCCATAGGTGCCCGGTCGGCACCGAGCACGCCGCTCCAGGCGGTCGCGGGTACGCCCCAGCCCGGTCAAATCGGCGCCTCCCAGCTCACGGTGATCGGGGCTAATCAACCGCAGCGTAGCCCGAGTCACACGTCGCTGAAATGTAGCGACAGGTGAGTCCACGTGACGAGATTTTCTTAGAATCCACGATTTTATCGTCTAAATCTGATATTTCGCGCCTCTCGGCCGCGATTGTTCGGCCCGTCCCGCGGTGTTGTGTATTCGGGAACACCTGCAGGTTTATCACGCGCGCGCTCCCGTATTTTGATTGCAATCAAAACAACCCGATGGTGGTTGGCTTACGCGAATGTAATCTGGAGCGATTTATCGCGCCGATTCGTTCTATTTTCATTCGACAGCTCACACTCGTGGCATCCCTCGCGAGAGTCGAAGAAAAACGGTCCTTGCGACACTCACAGACGAAAAATGTCCGCTTCTCTGAGCTGGTGTTACGAAAGATGAGAGGAAGTGTGTTTTAACCCTTTACTGCAGTTTTTATATCCAAAATAAATATCATAAAACAACCCAAACTACTTTAACCGTTGAACATGTATTTAGCAGTAATAAAATTGTCTGTTTTTTTTTCTTTCTATTATTTTTATTCTTGTGAAATGATTTATTGTTATTGGATAAAGCTATTTTCACCAGAAAATATTTTTTTCGACATTTCAATAATTTTGAAAATATTAAATAAATGCAGTAGAGGATTAGAAATTTGGACTCGGTTCGTTGTGCGATAACGAGGTGGCACTCTCTCGGCGAAATCGACCTCGTCCGTTGATCTTGAGGCAGTTACCGTTAATAAATTTCATCGTGAGTCAAAAGTCACGTCGATAGGTACTCTCTCGAGGTAGAGAACGATCTCTGTCGCATGTATATCGGCTATTCATTTTTTTTCCTTTTATCGTCGTTATCGGCTCGATGGTTGGCCATTACGATGCGGCGTGATAATAAACACCGCAGCTGTTCACACACGTAGTATGCCCTTTCGATAAATATCCGACGCGTGCAAAATGAATCTTTCGCGAATAAAAATGAAGCTGTACAAAATTCGCGCAAAACCACGCGTCGGTTGTTTGCGCGACCCTTGTAGAGTCGAGCAGGTGTTCGCTGCAATGAAGATTATCTTTAAATCGATAAACATTTTTTAATATTGAAAATTCTTGGAATCTTATTGAACGGATCTGAACAAAAATTAATAGGACATTCTGTCAGCTCGAATCTCCCTTCGGGATCGCCTGCTCGATTCAATCCGGTCGTTTGAATTTTTCTGAGTGGTATAATTGAAAATTGTCGTTATATCGAATAGCCATAACCGGCGAAAGCACTCAAACGATGAGCTCGAGTCTGCGAACCGTCGAGGGTGATCGTAACCTTCCGGTGTGTTCCCTCGATTCTCTGTCTCACTCTCTTGCTCTCTCCGTCATTTGCATAATTTCTATTTCCTTTTGGTTCACGATACGCCCCCGGGAACTGAGCGATGCTACGAGTGACGTAACGAGATACGCGAGTGATGTAATGGGCCACTTTCTCGGATGCGTTCGATTTCCTCCCACGCGCTGTGCGCGCTTTTTTCTCTTTTGGCATTTTCGAATATCGTCATCGATCGCGTGCATAATTAATGGCAAGCTACTTAATATTCGTTTAAAAATGTAACAAATTGTTCCACAAAATTATTACATATCAAGAAATATTGTTTTATTTCTTTTATTATTAATATTATATTGTTTATATTTAAAGAAATATTGTATCTTCAATTCAAATTTTTATTTTCTACGTTCTATTCTTCGGTTTTTCGTTTATCTCTGACGTTTCTCAGCCCTATCGATTGGCAAAGCTTTCCTTTCTAGTGCAACTTCCCTCTCAAGTTTTCGGAACGTTATCTCCGAATTTCAGATATTCATTCATACTTTTCTCATCGGGATGTGTCATTCGATTTTTACTGTTTATTTTGTTATTTTCCACACACGGAGTGACGGTATCGAGAGAATATCGCTTGTCAATTACAGCTGTGATTACGTGCGAGTATCTCGTTATGGCTTATCGCAAACGATGTTGGGGTTTTTCGGAATTTTATTAAACTTTTATACGCAAAGGATAGATAAATGCCGCTTCTACCTGCCATTTTTCGCCCAAGCTATCAGCTCGCGCTTGATATTTTACTACCGGAGTCGATTAGAAAAGCGCCAGTTTGCGTTGACACCTCGGATTGTTCGTTTCCATCTCGCGAAACTAGTTTGTGAAATTTTGTACAACCGTGAGAGAAGATGACGTGGGAATACGACATGTGGAGTAACGATTTGTGGAGCCCGAGGATGCGCAAGACTTCGAGCTTCTACACGGGACTGAACTCGTTTAAACGATTGAGGTTGGGGTTTGAAAAATTTTCTTCGAAGGTTCTTGCGAAACGTCAGACTGTTTTGATCCTCTCGCGATCAAAACAGAACGCATATTTTTCCTCGTCATCCTCAATTATGAAATGTTTCATTTTTATTTATCGTTCTTATCCATTCTCGTTCGTTGCATCGAACGATCGACTCGTTTTCTCTTCGTACGATCGCAAACATTCGACAAATAATATAATTAATGAGTTGTTTGATGAATATACAGAAAAAATTGGATTGGCATTTTACATTGCAAAATTGAAAGTGAAGTGAGAAAAAAGTCGGAAGTCTCTTATGTTGTAAGTAATACAATTGCAAAATGAGAGAACGTCGTAGTGACAACGACCTTTCCTGGCTTATCTCGCGTCGCTGACATCGTAAACCGTCGAAGAGCGAGGGTTGTCGACGAAATCTTGTTTCTTCTCGCATCTTCCAGCCTCGAGCTCGTAAAAAATTCGCTCTTCGATTTTCGTCGACAGATTGCAAGAATATAACATTTTTTTTTTCAAAAAAAAAAAAAAAATCGAATATTAAAAATATTTTCCAGTCGAAAAGCCAACTTTGTATTTTTCATATTGTTTTACTGAAACGATTATTTTGTCAGCACGGAAATGTGGCAAAAAATTTGTAATCTATTATAGTAGACCAAGAAGGTGGCTGTTTGCGTATCGAGTGAGTTGCCAATTTCGTCATTCGGTCATTAAAAATGCGTCGTTTCTATTTTAATTCCCTCCCGATCGGCTTTGTGCGAGATTACGTATTTATCTTGTTCGGTTTATTGCAGCCAACTCTCGAAGCCGTTGAGCAGAAGTACACCGTCCATGGCAGCTGGCGGCGGTGGTACGCAAACACCGGCAAAGGCTAGCAGTAGGTCCTCGTCGAGATCGCCGACGACAACGAGCAGCGGGAGGCAGAAGAAATTTCACAGGCACTTCTCGCAGGTAATGTCGCGATAATGCCCGAGTCGAAAAATTTCGTCGCATTTTATTAATCTGTACTTTGTACGTTTTCATTTGTTTATTTGTTTGGCTGTATTGAAATTTTTTTTTTAAATTTTCGGCTTGTGTTTTGTGCTCGAGAGTGAGAGAAACTAAAAATTAAACAATACAGACTAATAAATACGAACTTGTGAGATTTTTCGACTCGGGTGTTGTTGAACTACGCAAAGAACTCGTCCAACCAATTAATAGTCGTCGAAATTCCGCGATCAGGTGGCTCCCGACGAGAGGGTCCTCAACTACTACAGCTGCGCCCTCGTGGGCGACATACTCCTGCAGGGCCACCTCTACATCACGCCCAACTACTTCGCCTTCTACAGCAACGTCTTCGGTTACGTGACGAAGCTGCTCATACCAACGACGTCGGTCCTCAAGATCAGCAAGGAGAAGACAGCGAGGATAATACCGAACGCTGTCGCGGTCGCCACCGAGGACGAGAGACACGTGTTCTGCTCGCTGCTGTCCAGGGACTCGACGTTCAAGCTGATGAAGCAAGTTTGGGACGCCGCGATGGAGGCGAGACCGGTCGAGGATCTACCGCTGCCCCTACCGGTGGAAGGGAAGCTCCTGCCGCCGGACACGCTGCTCGTCGACGACTCCGAGGTCAACCCCGAAGAAGACGACTCGAGTATGTCCGAGAGTGGCACCGATCTCACCTCGAGGTCGCCGGTCGCTTGCACCGACACGGACAACATCTCCGCGAGCATTCCTAGGCCGAGTTTACCCTCTCTGAGGTGTGTGTTAAAAATTTGTCAATTTTTGACAGGCAAAGAGGATTTGCAATCCTCAAAATTAAAGAGACACTCGTTTTCATACAATTTGGCTATAAATGATTGAATTAAGTTGAACAACAAATGACAACTGTCCCTTTAATTGTTTTTTGGATATATAAAACGAACTATTCAGAATATTATTCATAATACTATTAAAAATATTAATAATAAATAACGATTTGAGCGTGTGCAATTATCAACTGCACTCGTCGAATTTTTATTATCGATGGATGAATCAGAGAAAATCTTATCTATTCTTCGATCTGTTCTTATCGTATTTCACATTGAGAGTATTTTGTGTATCAGAGTGGATCAGGCGCTTCTGTCCAAGCCGATCGCGACAAGCAAATCCAGCATGGCGTCGTCGTTCTTGGGCGGATTGAAGTCCGGCACGGTCATAGCTATTTTGGTGACCCTTCTGGCGGCTCTCTACATTTCGGCGGCACTGATGATGGTCCGCATCGACCGGCTGCATACGGCGTACCTCAATCACCCACTTGTATCACCAGAGCGTTTCACGCAGGATCGACTCTTACATTATCTCAACACAAATCTCGATCAAATTGTCAAGGTACGTCTTTTGTTTTTCTCTTTTTCAATTCAACAACTGACAGAATTTCTTTCGTCAGGTGCGGCAGAGTTTGCAAACTTTATCGCAGCAGTTCGTGATGATGAGCCAAAACGACGAGTCAGTTTCCGGTAGCGTCGTGGAACGAGAAGACGCACCGAGTTAGCCCTCGACGAGGCTGGACAATTTGATTCAACCAAATAATACAAGCCCCCTTCGCCTCGCTAGCGTATGAAGCGCCAAAGTAATATAAAGTAACGCCACCGTCGTTTGAAAATGGCTCTTGCTCGCGATCGTCGCGCACGACGATCGTCAATAGACGTTAATTACCGCTAGCGTACCTAGTTTTCCTTCTGGGGTTCGAGATTAAAACTCGTGTGACGAGGGACAGTCGTAGATGAAACTTTTTCGGCAAATTTATAGACCGCTTGCGATTATACAAAGAAAAAATATTATTAAAAAGTCGGTCGTACCGATCGATCACGGGTAACACTGTATTCGTGTTTCGCGCAGCGAGCGAACGGGGCCTACGTTTTTTCAACTAGTCATGCGTACCTCGCCCCGGGTACGAGAGGGAATATATATATATATAAATAAATATATATATATATATATATTTGCATCAACATTGTGTATATAAAAAAAATACAAAATAGAGGATACTTCGCGATTACTTGTTCGTTAATTATATATTTCCAACTAGTCGGGCACTACTATTCCACAGCCACCACGATAAAAAAAAAAAAAAACAGAAGATACTGTCACTTTTGCAGTCCGATCTTGCTCCACGGAGCGACATGATTTTACGACTTTATCTTTACGCAATTCGTTGGGTCGAGGATTGATAATGCGTTATCGCGAAGAACACGCTCGTGGATGTACGCGAAACTCGTTCTCGCGCGTTCGGTACATTTTCAGTATTACTGACTGTTTACGGGTGCGCTGGATTTCCAGTTGGCGTGCGATCTGGTCGAATTATTCCGATCTCTATCTATGCGGGATTTGATAGACGTTCGCAAATATTGTAATTGCGGGTTTGTTGCGAAAATACGAGAAACGGGAGATTGTCTGTGATAATAGGATTGAGGTTGAGACGCAAAGAAAACAGGAGCACATTTTTAATGAAATTTTACGAAAGCTCGATTTTGGCACTTTCCGATTAATGTGATCTTGTTCACTCTGCGTATGATATGGAATCTAAAAAATTTATTATTATTGAATTACCTATATTGATACTATATTGTATGTAGAATACGAGAATTTCCTTATACATTGTTTCAAATGTAATAATTATTATTCAATATTATTATTATTATTATTATTATTATTGCTGTTCTTATTACAGTTATCGCTATTATTTTTATCAAACTCGAAAGAATGTGTTTGTTATTAATTATCTATCGTATTAATGTAATTGATATTATTGTATTACAATTTTGTTATTGGTTAGATATTACAAATTCGCGTCTTATGCTTTCAGGAACGATTCGTGAAATAATTTCAGCGATGTAAAACTATTAGTTAACACATAATATTTCGTAAAGGATGTTACACTTAAAAAACTGGATTTGCGTTCAAACGAATCGTTCCTGTAAAGATAGAAATTTTACGTTTTTCAAATTGTGTTGACGCTGAAAGTGACTATGACCTATTCGTGCCATAAATACGTTAACTGGTACGTTAACATCGAAAGTGTAAGAGATCCTGTAAAGAAGCAGGCTCGCATGTGCGACACGAAATTGGATTCCTTTGCTACACGGCCAGCAATGTATATTTTTTAAGACTGTCGCGGGTTCAAAGATTTCACGTCGATGAAATTGAAACACAACAATCGGCGCAAGACGAAGTAAATAATAATTAACGATTAAGACGTACTGAAAAAAAAATTGTGTGAATCGTTTAAGCGTAATTCGTTTTGGTAACGACTTTTGGTAAGGAGATTTGTAAATTTGTTAGACGCCAAAAGTTAACATTGTAAAATTGTAAGCACTTAAAAATTCGACCGATGTAACGGACAATTGCGTTCGGGAGTACGAACGATGACTAGTTTACACGATAGCCAATTTTTGTGCCAAATTTGGTAGAAATTGGGTTTTAACGAAAATATTCCTGCAATCTCGCTTTGCTTTTAAATTGATGCAAGGACATCGAGAATTACAGTTTAGTCAGTGTTGAAAAAATTTCCAAACTTTACAGCTTTTATTGATAAAAGGAGAATTAAATATTTTGAATCCGCGATAATAAAAAAAAAGAAAATATGGGATTAAACCGAGCAGAGCCGCGTTAGCCACTTTATTCCGTAGGCGAATATACCAATTCCTCGTTCTTATTTACGTACGACTACTACATACTTGCCTTATTGTAATGTTTTTAGACATTTTAGATGGGTGCTCAATACATGGTCCATTTTTCTTAGGGTATCTCAACGTGTAACAATACTTAATTTACGTCGACGGGCATATCCCGGACATTGAAAGACTGCGAATTGAA
>NCVS01003168.1:0-37259 GCA_003055095.1 Goniozus legneri
AAAAAATATTCTGTATTCTGGGTAGAAAAATACTTTTTTTTCAGTGTGCAATCTATTGTAATTACATCCGACGAGAAGGAACCGATTGTGTTTATTTACGCGTATAATGAATTAATATTTTATCTACCGTCACCGCGCTCGAGCTTCCATAACTGGATAGCCATCCTCGCGACAATGGCAGGATGAACTTGGTCGAAAACTCACGCAGACGGATCAATTCTCGCGCATAAGGAAGCCGGCGAGATTCGAGCCGCTCATTGATCTAATTCCGAGTCGTAAATTGTATTGTAAATGCAATGAAGCGAAGCGAATTACGTCATGCGAAGCTGTAACGCGGGCGCGTTGCACGAGCGTGAATATGTAATATGTCGTTCGCGTACATCCGGTACTGCCACAGACACGCGTGGGCGTATCCGCCCCGCAAGAGAGCTCCGCAATGTTGAAGCGTCAGTTAAAATGCACGCAGAGAACGGATGTCGTCCGTCGTGCGACGGATCTCGCCGTTTTCGATGAATTTCACGCATCTTGTGGAATTTACCCGACTCGCGTCGCGAAATCGATCGAATGGAATGCTTTTTTATCTTCACTCGTCCAAGCACCACTCTTTTCAATCCTGCATTCAAAGCAAAGAATGGTGATTTCGAATATTCTGATAATTTTTATAGTTATAAACGTTCACGAGCCCTATTAGTAATTCGCAACTAATAAGACTGTAAAGTTGTTGTACCTATTAAGTTCTTTAACCCAATATGTTGTATATTGTTTTGACACATTTTTAATTCTAACAAAAATCTAGTATGATTTCATTAAGAAATAAGATTAACTCAGTGTATTCATTATGTATTGTATTGATTAAAAATCTGTAATGAAATGTTTGAAACAAACATTGTTTCAAAATATTTTTATTAAAACTAAGAGAAAATGTCACTTTTTGTTAGCTTCCACTTTATTCAGTGCGTTTGTGAAAAACATTCTTTTCTCCGTCACAGAAACGTATTGACATTCGCGGAAAATTGCTTTGGCGAATTTGATAAAAGCGATATGCATCGGTTATTATGAAGAATCGAATATCACGGCTGCGGAATTGAGAATTGGGACTTGCTACAACTGAATTCTTCATTTTTCGATTTTTATTTATGCATTCCCAATCCATCGCGATGTAGCATACGTTTGAACCTCGGGAATCCATATCCCGGTGCCGTTTCAACAATTCACGAAAATCCTTCTCTCTTCAAAATCCGCAAATTTAGTCAGTAGCGTTTCTGATGCTGCACCCGTATTGCTCGTATTATTGCCGGATTAACAGGGAAAATCCGCTGAATGAAAAGTTGGAAAAGAACGAGTCACGGATAATCCAAGCGTGTGTAAAAGGACAGGTGAACGAAAATTTTACAAAAAATACCGGGAATGGATGCGAAAACAAAAATCCATGCAACGTTTACGTTAGCGCGTACACCAACGCGAATAAATATAGAGGTTTTTCTTAATTTCTGTAGCTCCGGTGCATACGCGAAAGTAGATATTTGCTCGGTTAATGTAATATCGCAAAAAGTGTGTAGAATTCATTAGTTCATCGAGGTATTTTCGGTACTACTTCTGTAATGTTTGCGTTAGAAGCGTACGAAAAGATGGAGTTTCAATAGTTGGAAAGCTCTCATACGGAATCCTTCGTTTCGAGAGAAACGTTGTGTCAAAGCCGGTATTCTTCGATTTCGCCTCGGCTTCGTTCTCAGTCTGCGCATCGACTAAAATGCGCGGGAGCTCTTTCGTCGTTGTTCCGCTCGGCGAGAAATGTAAATACGTATCCTCGCTTTCTCTCATTCCTTTTGTATGCTCAACGCGATGACTCGCGTTCCATCTTACTCGCGAAAAATCCGAACGACGACAACAATGGAGAAAACCCCGAACATAGTGTACGGGCAAACATCGAAACCGAGGGAAAAAGAAAAAGACTCCCACGCGACTGGCTCGCGATCACGTTTTTCCCTTGATTAAGTTGCTCGCAACGCACTTTTTTTTGTACGTGCCACGAGACGAGAGAGAATGGACGGGAGCCGTACAAGATCCGCAGATATATCGCGGTACGAATGATATAGACGCGAAATTTCTTTCCTCCTTCTCTTTCTTTCGAGAGATATCACGAGTTTTTACGACGACCGAAAAATTTCGGCCTTGCTCTATTTCGCACGACCTGTTTTTCGGCAATATTCGACTCGATGATTTGACAAAGCGCCGCGTCAGACGAAATCCGATACGACAATTCTGCGTGCTACGATGTGAATGGCCATCCGTGCGGTGTGCGTCCTGGGTAACCCGTCGTTCCGGAGAATTTCATGTCCAGTCGACGGTACGATAACTCATCGTGCGTGCGGTCACCGCAAATATTTTCCCTCGGTACTAAGCTAATTCTCCCCCTCTCTCTCTCTCTCTCTTTTCGTACGAGATCAGCACTTTTCCGCTCGACGACATTAAACTGGAACGCGTACGCGACTGTCCTCGAACGCTGATTTATTATTGGCCCTTTCTCCTTTTTTTACGGCAAATTTTTGTCGAGGGTCGATCGCGTCATCGAACATACCTTCCGTTGAGTTTCAGGTAAAGTTGGAATCTTCTCACGAATCTCATATAAAAACCGATTTGATTTACGAGTCGAGCAGGGGAAAAAATAATTTCGTCGCTCGGGTTCGAATTTCGTTATATTCTGCCATACCCACTCCACTTCTTACGTATTATATCGCCCAGAAACATATGGCATAATGTTTTCGGTCTCTCCTCGGGATTAAAATTAGCGATCATTCGCCGAGGTTCCGCAGAATCTCGGAATTTAATCGGTTCCTCTACAAGAGAAAGACAGAAGAGATAAAAGACGGTCGAAAAATTTTGGCAGCCAACCAAACGCACATCCGCTATTAAGAACCGCGATTAATACGATTTTTTAGCTCTCAGGGTGTAATAATTCCTCGCGATCTATCGAATCGGCATCGATCTAAACCCCTTCCGCTCTACCATCGTCGTGAAGAATCCGCGAGCGGATCCAATCCAAAACATGGTCGCGGTCGGAAATTGATGAAGCCGGAATATGCATCTCGGTGTATTTTTTTTCCTCTACAGAGCGGAGAAATATATTCGCGTGACGATGTGATTTCGCGGTCGGAACAACCGAGAAAGAGAGACGTTTCGGCCGAAACGAAACGATTTTTATGCAAATCGAGAGACGTTCGAACGCGCTCCGCGCGACCGTACTTTTACGATCGCGAACGAGTCGAAAGAAAGAGAGAGAAAAAAACGAGGAAAAGAAGAGGCTATCGTGCGCGCGAGTATGAGAAAAACCGCAGAGCGGAGGTTTCGACCCCCGTCTCGCTCCGGAGAGAGAGCATCCACGGAAAATTACCGTGTTGGATCACGTGAGCGCGTATTTTCGTGACGGGACAGATGGAGCTTTCGCAAGCCGTGACGTCAAAGTTCCGAAAGTTCGAAACCGCGCCGTCTATCCCGCGCGACGGCCAGTGAATCACTCCCGAATTCGGCACGGAAATTATACATTCGCCGGAGAGGAACGGCCGATTCTTTCTTAGACGCGACTCAAATTTCGATAAGTCGCTGTAACCGAACGGGAATAAAAGAGAATTCGCCTCGTTACAATTCGCGACGCGTGAATTTTCGGTCTCGAGATTATTCTCGCGATGAGAAAATTTGCTCAGGAACGATTTTAGCGCTCCGTTCGTCGATGTTTTGATTTTGCCGCGAGCGGTATATTCCATCGATCGCGTGCTAGTATTCCGCGCAAAGTAAATACCCGCCCGCAACGGTTTATCGATAACACGACGCGTTAAAAGAGACTGATAAATCGTTGGCGGAAAAAAGAGAAATTGCTACTTTGCGGGAGAAAGAGAGAGAGAGAGAGAGAGAGAGAGCCGAGCAAAAAGCTCCACAGGTAGCGACGCTCGCGTTAATTTGCTAACAGTAAAAATGGCATCCAGCTTCCTGGTTTAATCACCGCACGGCAGTTAGCTCATATAACGGCCGTTGTGTATCGCGACAGGTGTTCATCGTTCGAACTTGGCTAGAAGATGTGTAAAGGCGCTACCAGCTAGCAAATACAAAAGTAAAAACTCATTCGGTGTGAGGCGGAAAGTTCGGGCCTCCCGTTGCAGTCCAAGTTGGCTAACCGAGCGAGGCGAAACTTCGCACTCGATTCGCGATCACGATTCGGCTTTTTGCGAGTTTTGCGAACGGCGGATAGGACATGTCGGGAATCGCCAATGCGGCGAAATTTTCTCTCCGGTAGCGTATCCAACGTTCGCGTAATTGCCGGTTCGAAACGGTTACGTAAAATCTCGTAGATATACGCGGCCACGGGAAAACCTCCGCTAATGATCAATACGAGAAGCCACAGGAGACGGATAACGAGGTCACTCTCGTATTCAGATGAGTTCACGGTGCTCCTGTAATTATTATCCCTCGCGATCAATCGAAGTCTCCTCCCGCATTAGTAACGCGTGTGCATACGCTTCTCGCTATCGCGACTTAGTCGGTAAATATTTTCTGCCGTCCAGGAATTTTTCTCTCTTTATTATCTCGCCTGCTGAATTTGATTTATTCGACACCCGGACAATGACTCTCTTTTCTCGCCAGAGGCAAATATTTTCACCGCTTCGTCGGAGTTCGTCGAAAATGTTCCGAAGGTTATAAATTATTCGCCGCGCGCTTTATCTTTGTGCAAACGGAAACTCGCATTGTTGCGTTATTGCGCGCATTCACCGGTTTTCTCTTTCGCTCATTATCGTTTCGTATACATCTCCCGTCTGGATTTTCTAAAGGCCCCGGAACGTTCCGTTATCCCGATCAATTTTTCCCCATCCCGGGAGCTGAAGTTCTTAATACGTCAACGTCGAGTCGCGTCGTTTTCATTAAGCCGTAGTCGAGCGTTACCCAAATAAACGTGTAAAAAACGTAGATCGCGGGGAAGACGCTCTTACGAAAGGACCGAGTCAGAGATGGAACGATAAACGAAAGTCGCAACTTGGGTTACGCGAAACACAAGACGCGACCCACGCTTCGAAAGCGATCGCAAACATTGTCGCTTCGCGCGTGATTTAATGAGCGCGGCTGGAAACTCCGTGGTCGAGCGACGCAATCTCATTTCGCGGGAGAGAATGAGAGGCTGAATACGAGCTGTATATCGAATTTCTCTGTTGACGCACTTTTCGAATCGAAAAATTTGATCAATTTTTCCGTTATATTTTGTTTTATTTCATTATTTCATTTCATATTCTTATAAGTGCAGTTGGACGTTTGTTTGTGCATAAAACTTCCAAACAATATCCCTATCTGTATCAGTATGCTCTCAGTAAACTGATAAGAACGATCAGGTTCATCCCGATCCTGACGATTAATTCTGAAAAAAAATCGATATTTTGTACTCAATCGTTGCTTTTATCGTTTTTAGTTGCGATTTTTACAAATGCGACAAAATCAAATTTAAAATCAAAGTATCAAATTTTTTGACTCGGAATGCTCTCGTCGTGAACAGTGTAGCTTCGAGCTGTCGACACAGGTCGAGAGTTCGTTTTCTGAATAATACCGCAAATGTGGAAAACCGCGCGGTTATCTGCATTTTCGTCAAAGATAAACTCGACGAGGGAGATCGAACCTTGGACTCTCTGGTGCGTGTGTATTCGGCGAGCGCGCGCATACCGATCTCTCGTATTTCTCTTCCGATTTTGCTTGCACACGCAGACACATCCGACCTTGAGGATGCGTTCTTACGTAACGATCGACATTGCCCTTGCTCGTACATCGACTAAGCCGGTTCGATCCCCGATTGTAGGAATCCCGCGATAACGTCTCGAGGAAAAATCGCTCGCGTGCGTGTCTCGAGTATGTCCAACAAAATATATTTCCTCGAGCGCGAGCTGTCAAACTCTCCTATCGCGACTACGCACGAGTGATAACGCTCCGCCTGGGAGCCAAGCTTGTTGCGAAAAATTTTGCAATTATCGCAAGTGCAAAATATCTAACTTGTCTATTTTTTCGAGAAGGGAATCGTGCGGGAGAGAGGAAAGTTCAAAAATTTATGATAAAACGTCCAGTTGAAGTATGAAAATCGCTAAATCAACAATGAAGTGCAAACCAAAATACGATCGGAAAACCGATCAAATTTTTCGACGGGATAATTCCTGGCGCTGGTTCGGTTTTGACGGATGCACCTAACCTCGTTCCAAAATAATATTCGGTCGCTTCTCACGCGTACGCGTTACACACGTACGCTATCTATTCGTCCACGTAAAGAGCCAACGGCACGTTATACCCCCGAATGCATCGATTATGCACAGCGGAACAGGAGAGCCGTTTTGGCCCCGCTTCAACAAACCGAGAGAGGATGGGCTACTATTTTCGTAATGTACCTCGGGCTACACACGACAGAGATTCGACGCGTACATCCTCGTTAACGCTCGCCCAGCTTAGATAAACCTAGAGCAACGTGTATTTTCAAAATTTACCTCCCTGATTAAATTTTTTCAATCGCGAAAAGAAGATAGAAAATCTGTTGCATATTACGACACTCGAGTCGTAGATAAAGGAAAACCAGAGTCACCGCGCTAGCGTCAGGGCCGTAAGACGCCGTTTAAAGTCGTTCGGACTTTTAAACGCAAGGAAACTTATATCGAATAAAGATAAAAAACGCTCTCGCGAATGTTCGCGATTCGATATCGAACCGTAACGGTATGAAACGTTACCGCGTGCAAATGTATGGAGTAATAAAATAATAACAGCCGTGATTCCACGACTATAAAATAATACGAGCTGTCCCAGGGTCACGTTAACAAATACCGACGCGATAATGCCGTCGCGACGCGAAAACTTTTATGCTTCGTGACGTTGGTCATTTCGGGGAGGAGTGGACGAGAGGGCCAGCTTTTTTTCCGTCCCTGAAAACCGACGTAAGAAAACGAAGCCTAGACCGCGAACTCGCGTCACCGTCTCTCTCGTGTATAATGCGCCAAAGTCGCACGTTTTGCTATAGCGCGTGTAATCACACGCCAAGCCGGCGTACGGTTTGCTCCCCCACTACGCGACTGTATTTATCGGCCACCGCGAAGAAGACTGCATTCGCTCTGCCCAGGGCCGAAGACAAAAGGCTTTGTATCGATTATTTCACTAAAAAATTATACTCTCTCTTTTGTTACTTCAAAATAAAAAGGTTAACAAATTTTTCGATAGTTGTACTTCCTTCGTACATCGAATTTGTTGAACAATTGATTTTAAAACGATTTTCGTTCGAAATTTAATCATATTCGTTATTATTTCCAAACATTTATATTTAATTTTCAGGAACATAGGAAGTCGATGGAGAAATAAATTGAATTTTCCGTAGCGTTCGTTCGTTTTAACGAAGAAAACTGCATTATCAACCCATCGCGCAATCTCCCCGCGGACGGTCGAGTTTTAAACTGGTAGCGCTACCGCACGGCTTCTGTTGCAACTGATTGAGTCGGGCGCATGTCTTGCGAGAATTCGAAAGAGAAATTTCTCCGAGTAATCGAGTTCGAACGGTTGTCGTTGCAGTAAATTCAATTAAATCCGATGGTTAATAGAAGAATTTCTAATCATTACTATAATTAATAATGTAAATGCAATTGAAGTAAAACCAAAATGATATTGAAACGGATAGAAATTTCCTCTGCCGTCGGCTAAAATTTCGTTGGACAAAGGGCTGATATTTCGTTCGACACGGCTCATCGATTCTTTCGCGAATGACGTCGGATTATATTCCATTCGCAATATGCGCTTCTCGGACGTTTCGCGTTACATGCACGATCGGTATCTGCTCGTTGATAACGCACGTATATCCCTCCGCTCGTACTATCGCGCGTCGTAAAAGCGAAAAAAACAACAGCGAGATACTTTATCTCCTGAATTGACGAGTTACGAATATCGTGGCGCCTATTACGCCGAGCCGGCAATGTTCAACAATTTGCAAGCTAAATTTTCCCGCTCGCCAATAATTCGCGATAATCGACGTGACGCAGCGGTGTCGCGTTTTCCGCCACGATGCAGGTGTACCAGCCCGCGCTCCAAACTCTGTTATTTTTTTTTCATCCGGTTAATTTTCACAGACGCAACAAACAATGGGTTATTAATTACACGGCGACCCAAGATCGATCGTTCCGTGTGTGTGCCTTTCCGTCGCGAAGTTAATGAGAGCTATCTCGCGCATCAATTATCTAATTCGCTCGGACTGGTACGATAATTGAACGACGCTCGAATGTAATATTCCTGAAACGTCGGTGATGCGTTAATCGAATTAACCAGCGGGCTGAGAGGTACGAGGGTGGGATTTTCTTTCCTTTCAGCAAAGTCCTTTTCGACTGTTTTACCGTTATTTCCCACGGGATGCGGCTCGTCGCCGATTCGTGAGGATAACGAACGCGAAGATTCGATCGCAAAACATACCTGTCGGTTGTACTGGTCTCATCCTTTGCTCTTTTCTCCTACGAACCTACACGGGGCCTCTCTTTCTCTCTTCGCACGACGCCAAAATGCCAGTCGATGTTGATAAACAGGGAACGTAAAGTTTACGAACGTGCCGAACGCGCTTCGGAAGCCTGGCCCGGACCGAGCCGCCTATTGTGCTGTTATAACGATCGGAAAACAAGATAAATCGGCTCGAGTTCGTTTTATACCGCGTCATTCGTATTATCGTTCCTACTTTCCTCTCTTCTTTATTCCGCCTCTAATCAACGATTTTGCAGCCCGTGGACTCTCTAATAAACCAGGGTCACGCGCGATAACTAATGTATACACGATCGATGAATCTTATCGGACTATCGGGTGACCCGAAATTGCCGATAGGGGTCCGCGCGTGCCTGTTCGTTCGAGAAAAAAAAATCTACGCCAAATGCTAGTCGAAGAGAAAAAGTATAGACGACGGTTTCTATTCTCAGTCGCGTACACTCGAGCGAGCGCCGCGTGAAATTAATTAATTAGCGAGTCGACCTTCAACCCCTCGTAGCACACGTCGCTCGTTTTCTGTTTTCCTTTTTTTTCTTCCATTTCGCCGCGTCGAAGCATTCAATCGCACTAATGTACACGTTAATCGATGAGACGAGTCTATTTCGTTATTAAAGTATCGATTATCGTGTTTGAAAGAGAAAAAAGGAAAAGTAGGAAAGAAAAACGTTGAATTGTACGATTAGGCGAGTTCAGCTAGAACTGCTTGGGTCGAGGATCGAATGGAGCAGTAAAATTTTCGACGTAATTTCGAAGAGAATTAACGCGGGACCGTTAATGCACTTGATCGATCTCTCGGCGTTGATCCTCTTCGACAATTCGGTTTATTATGCGCGCGCGCTCCAACTCACGAGCGTGATAAAGAAGCGAGGAGGGTCTTACGACGATCAACGGATTACGACGGCTGGGCTTCGTTAAACTCTTTCCACCTCTTTCTTGTCGACTCCTCTCTCTTTCTCTCTCTCTCCCGGAGTAAATTTTATCGCAGACGAGATTGAAATTTCACCGTAACTCGACTTTTGATCAACCAGGACGGCAGATTGTTCTTCCCTCTCTCGACGTTTAATACGTCCGGTGGAAGCTCGGAAGTTAAAACCTACTTAAACTTTCGGTTTCGCGACGTTATATACCGCCGTGAGAGTAAGAATAAATGGATCGAATCGAGTTTGGCGACTTTGCTCTCCACGGGAGATGTTTCTTACCTTTTGAGAAATTTTTTTGCCGAGTTACCGAGTAAAATGTTTCAAAACGGGACTTTTCTCTAACTTGTTGTTCATCTCGCTTTCTTCGCACGAGAGAGTTTCCGAAGGCGTGAACGAATTTTAGCTCGGGTATCGCGAATGAAATGGAGATGGGTCGACAGGTTTCCACGACGGGAAGAAGGAAAGACGCGAGGAAACTCGATAGAGAGCTTCCCATGCGCTAATAAAAGAGAGGCGCGAGCGGTGTCTCTCCCGCTTCTTTATATGCAACGAGAAAAGTTCGTTCCCGGAGTGGAAACTATCTCGAGCAACTCCTACCTACATTCCCTATTACTTCTTCATCGATTCTTCTTTCCGCGCTCTCCAAAATTCACGGTCGCGAAGTACCACCTCTACCACTTTACATGCATCGATTTCGCAAATCGGCTCGCTCAAACTTTTCCTTGTTTGCTCTTCTTTTACCTCTTGTTCATTTCGAACGTCGGTAGCACGTTTAAGCCTTGCGGTAGCTATAATTTGATCGGTTTTTTTGTTCGAATTCGAACTAGTTCTGTTTAGTGATTGTACTCTATATTCATAAATAAAAACATCGATATTGTCATATTTGTCGAAATTGAAAAAATTAATCAGAAGCAACGACTGAGAATGAAATAAAATAAAACCTTCAGCTGCATTTATAAGAGTATGAAATGAAACAAAATACGACCAAAAAACCAAAGATTTTTCAATTCTGGTAAAGCTCGACTCTGCAAGAATCGTATGTAATTTCTCGATTCGCGTATAGTCCCGGAAAAAACGATCCTCGCTTTAATTGACCAGATCGTTGTCGCAATTACGAATCCGCTGATTTTCCGCTGTCGCGCTTCCCCTCGCGAACAGCGAAGCGCCTTTATAGGCGAGACAAAGTCTGTACGTCAGTTTTTCAAGAAAACGGACAAAGAGTAGCGAGAAAAATAAAACGACAATGGAATAGTATCGATGCCGGGAGCACAAAGCGGAGCAAGGTTGAGCAACATAGTGAAAAATGTCTACCAGGCCTGGTCGATATACCTATACGTTGGAGATATTACAAAGTAGAATTTTTTCTCTCTTTCTCCATCTCCCACCTCCACGAAAATTTATTCCAAACCGTATGTAGATGTTACATCTGTTTGCGCTCTTCTCTCTCTCTCTCTCTCTCTTTCTCTTGCTCGTCGACGTGCCACGAAATAACAGTGAGTCTGTTATCGGGATCGATCCGATGAAAAAAAAAGAACGAAAGGGGTTCGCGGCTCCGTTTTCATCGGAGTGGCGTTCGTACCCCGCGCGAATTGCGGGGAGCCGTGCGTGGCGCCGGGTTCGATCGATTAAAACGCCTCGCTTCGCGGAAACGTATGCAGCACGGATTAAAGCGAAGATCATTACACAATACACACTCGCTCGTACGGCCAGAACCGTGTAATCGTTGCGCGGCCGAAGGTCTCGCGAATCCTGTGTGCTCCGTACGTACGAATTGCGTAACGCGAAATCGAGTTTCTATTTTTTTGTTGTCCGTTTACGGTTTTCTTTTTTCGTTACGAGATGGGCGGCGGTACACGCGGAGACGGAAAAATCGCGTGTTACATCACGCGGGACGTCTTCGGGCGGAGTAAATATTATCATACGTCCGATATGGGAAATGGAATAACAACCGTCAATGAATTTCCCTCGATTCTTTCTGTATTCGTCGCTGAAGAAGTATTGCGTTTCGTGGTGTAACCTCGTCGGGTTAAAACCTTCCGACGGAGTCAATTAGGATCTCATTACGATTCAGAAGGGGAACGAGCCTGGTATTCGATACGCGTGTAAGAGAGAGAGAGAGATAAACAGAGAAAAGGGAGAGGAAATGAATTCTCGCTGATCGATATGTCGTAGTCCATCGGTGGAGAACAAAGAGCAGGAAACGAACGAAAATAAGGAACGACTTGCGTCGAACGCAAGCGTGTCTACGTCATACGGATTGACGCCGATCTCGTCGGTATGAGTTCGACAAACAGAAGTTGCTCGGTTTGCGTTGCATGCCGTTACGCGATACACACAGATGATATCCGATCGAACAATCGTTATGAGTATAAATGTCTCGTTAGAAGATTTACGAGTGACAGTGTATCGCGGACAGGTGGAATGAGACAAAATAATAAAAAAACTTACAAAGTACGGCATCGCTTCTTAAACAAGTATCGATCGTATGCGCATCTAAATATACAATATTATGACACCTTGTTGTGCTTCGTATTTGTTTATAATACGCGGTATTTACAATAAGTTGAAAAATTCGAGAAAAAAATTCTCCATCGAAGGCTTATTTTTCATCGATATCTTCCAGCTCGCGAGCACCGATTTTCTCGATATTGACCTTTCTTTGCAACCAACCCGACGCCACAGCTGAATCCGCTCGGGGTTGATATTGTGTTTGGTCAGAGCAGCGGAAAGATTTGCCGCAATATGAGTTTTTCTTTGACGTAAACGTACGCGCGAAAGTGCAATTAACTAAAATCTCTTTTTAATGAAACAAATCGTTCGCTATAGGCTCGGATTAACAAACAAAGCGGTATTTTCGCTCGTGGCAAAATACACTTTTGAAAAAAATTAAAAGGACACTCGTCATTTTTAAATCTTCTCGGCTATGAGTAACCGAGTAATCGTTTTAAAACTCGAATCTCTAAAATTATCACCTGGTCGATTCGATTAAATCATTTTTAGCCAAATATCTGTTTTAAAACGAGTGTCCCCTCATTTTCAGTACTATGAAATGATTTTCCGGGAATGCTCTTATTACGGTGAAAGGAGAGAAAGATTTCTGACGGTTGTTATCCACGTTATAGTGGTATGGGTGTTGCGGCACTTCGCGCCTACAGGTGCATGTAAATCCAAACACGTACGTGGCTGGAATCGAGTCCACGGAACATGGGTATCGCTTGCGTAATCCCTCGCTTGCCATCCAATCGGAATGTGGGTATCGATTATGGTAATACTGGCGGAAAAATTGAGTGACGCAGAGCTTCCGGAGAGTCAACTTTTTCGGCGGTTCGAGCTGCCCACGTGAATGCAATCGTCACTTATAGGCGCACCTGGGAACGAAATCGATTAACCCTGAACCAGAGCCGGTCTGAATCATCGTGGCGCGTAATTATTCCGACGTAAAATTCACAACTCGCATAGCAATGAGATTTTTTTTTGACACTCTGGACGCGATAAATCGATCGATTAATATCCTGCGGAGACTATCCCTGAGCGAGGATGACAAGTTCTTAGAATGGGTAGTTTCGCTACTCCGTCTAAAACCGTATAAATCCGGTTATTCGATAGGGGAGAGGGTAACGGTATGGTGGTCGACGTTAATCCGGCTCGGAGAGTCGCCCTAATTACACGGCACTGGCAGGAACCCCAGTGCCCGAGTGGCAAAGCCGCACGCGAAGATCCTCCGTCGGCGACGCCGGAAGCGGAGCGGAAAAATTGTTTTTTTTTTCTCCTTTCTTCTCATTCGCATCCATCCCCACCCCAGGACAATATCTTGCCCTTCATTCACGACCGGACCGACGAGTGCGGGTATGCGATCGTGCGCCGAATAAAATCGCGCGCGAAGAAGAAAAATCAGTTACGTGGCCGTCCCCGGCCGTTGACGAACCCGCCATCGCCACGAGCATTCATCGAGATTCAAATCATTCGTCGCATAAAAATTCAATTTCAATCGCACGCGCAGCAGCGAGAGAAAAAAAGTGCAATAGAAAGAAACTCGGCTGAATATTTTATTTCATCGGAATTCTCGCTCGAGAGTACGGTGAATCCCTTCTAGCGACAATGCGAGATAAATTGCGCCGAGTATGGTTATATCTTCGCTCGAGCTACACCTATCGGAGTTTCGTCTTTTTCCTCGCTCCTCTTATGTACCGTCGAAGAAGACCATGTATAACCAATGAAACGAACGATGGAGGGATTTTCGCGCGTCGGGAAAATCCCAATCGTTTCTTTCCATAGACGAATATTCGCTATCGACGATCTCGATAACGCTGTCCGCTCGCTTTCGAATCTCGAACAAAAAAAAACTTTTACGAATGCGGGAACGAAACAAGGGAATATCGAATCGACCCAAGTTGAGCGAGCGCGAACTATATCGAATTCTTAGACCATCCTGGTTGAAAATCGCGCGATGCCGCTTCAAATTTATTCGAGGGTGTCACGGTTTTTTACTTCCCAACTTCGTCGCGAATATGAAATATTAAACGCGCTCGACCCGACGTGGATGCTGGAAGATACAAATGATACCGACACGCTTGCGAAAATATGGCGAGGAATATAAATCGCTGATCTTACCCGAGAAAAGCGCAATGCTGAAGGCGAATTTGTCAGAAAATGTAGAAAAAAGTAAAGAGCGGTGTCAACGAGAGATAAAGAATTTGGCATCGTTTGAAAATCCGTACATAAATTATGAGAAACATAACTGTCGTATAAAATCTAGTTAACAATAGGAAAAAAATACATTGTTATGTAAGTTAAACGACGTAACCGCAGTTAACGAATGGGAAGGATTAAAAAATGTGCCGTAACCAAAAAATATTCTAAAACTTAGAAATCTTCGCTATTACACTGAAAAAAAATTTGTTAAATTTACTATTTATTCATCTCAAAAGAATATCAAGTACATTCAACTAAATACTTATTTGAATTGAATATACAAATTCTAAACAATATTTCTTTGCGTATGATAATTCATTTTATTCAACAAAATATTTATTTTTTTTATCCTCAAATTTAAGAAGCTTTAACAAATTCTCACTTTTAGTGTACAAACCTCTTATGTTCAGTCTTGCCGAGAGACGAGAAAAACGAGAATTAAATATCTCGGTAGGAAAAAAAGATCGCGATGCCGAATCGTTCGAACAAAAGGATTATCCTCTTTTCGGCGAATGCACTAGTGCGACTCCGGGATGCTCGAACGTCTTCCTCAAAGAGCAACGTTGGAACTGCGAGAGCCCGAAATCGACTGGCGAGAAGCGCAGCGAACTATATAAGGGAGGCGGAGTAGCGTCTCTTCAGAAAGCGATACTAATGAAATGAATCGAGGGAATTGGCGACGGGGGCGAAACCGTATTGGGGTTTCGTGTGTCTTGGCGATACCCACGTAGACAGGAATTAAACGATCGCGGTTTACCGATAATTGGTAGACGTGGCCTCCATTATTCTAGATGGGATGTGAGTCCGCATCGAAGACCGAGGAGTTTCGGTACAGCGGATCGATCGATATTGCTAATATACGGCTCGTAATTTACCGTGCGCATTTGGAAATAAAGACGACACCTTACCTCCCTGATTTCCTACGCAGACGTGAAACGTCCCCGGCGGGTGCTCGACCGGTTCCTCCGGGAATCGAATGGTTTCCGCGGCTGCTGTAATTCGAAATAATGGAATTGTCGAAAGCAGAGCTGACCGCGTCTATCTGGCTCAACGGAAACGCGTGGTAAGGGAAGGTAGCGCGCGAGTCGAGAGGATAAATTTTTCTTTTTTCTTCTTCCACCTCGGGCCGTGCGAATTAGCGTGATTATCGTTCGTTGTCACGATCGGACAACTCTCGAGCGAGGCTCTTGTCAGCGCGCTGGAATTTCGCGATCGATTTGCATGTGCCGCGACAGGACGCCGGTAGCCTTCGCTTCCGGCGAAACTGACTCACCGTGAACTCACCGCTGCACGAAAACCCTGCCTAATTATGCATTTATGTCGCGTATAACGAAGAGAGCGTCAAAGGTGACCGAACCCCGCTCGTCCCTTAATTTTCTTCCCAATTCGTCAGAAACCGCAAATCTTGTTCTGTCGTACGGTTCCGAGTGAAGAAACGAGACCTATTTGAAATCTAAAGGAAGGGTCATTACGATTATAAATATTTACCTCGTTAGAACCTACTAACCCAAAAATTCACCCTTAATTCAGTACCTGAAATTCCTTATTATACACTTCTTTTGTTACATA
Source organism: Goniozus legneri (assembly GCA_003055095.1). Lineage (NCBI taxonomy): Eukaryota > Metazoa > Arthropoda > Insecta > Hymenoptera > Bethylidae > Goniozus > Goniozus legneri. The sequence continues at coordinate 15,699 of NCVS01003168.1, forward strand.
GTTCGTCATTTTAATAAATAGAACAAAATCAGATCAAAATAAAAACGTAATTTTGTCAGCATTTCTATACATACATCGAAGAATCGAGGTTTAAATTAGATTTTATTTTTCGACGTTTCACGGAAACAAGTACCACCGAGATAACGTAAATATTCGCGCCACTACCGTCGCGATAACAAGTTAGTCTTGTGTTATCTAAAAAAAAAGTTCATCGTTGACTCGATTCGATGCACCTCTGTCTACCACCACCACCACTCGTCAACCACAAAATGACAGCTGCGACGAAAAACTCACCGCGCGCGATGGTGTAGAACACGAGAATCTGAAATCTTATCTACTTCCATGGTCGTCTCATAACCAAAAACAGACATCCCCTCTTCATTCTCGTATTCTACTTTGTACGAGAGATAAAAAAAATGGCAGATAACAATCAGGAGCGAAAAGAGTCGAAAGAATTTCTCTAGGATGAAACACGAGCGCAGGCGAATTGCCCGCTCGATGAGTTTCTCGTTACGCGCATCGTGCGTGTTCTATTCGCGCGTCGTTTTCGTCGCGAAATTAGATGACGTAGTCAGAAGCGGGTATCGGATGACGACTAACCATCTCGTACTCCTGTATATTGCTCTACGCGATTCGGAGAAATTCGCATTCGCGCGCGCGTTCCGTAGCTGCATTGCAATCAAAACAGCATCGGCGAGCCACCTTGTACAGAAAATCGATCTATCGTAGCTGCCAATCGGTCCATTGAATTCGTATCAACCTATCATTTCATTATTATTTTTTTAATTGACTTTTAATCGACTGTATAATGTCCATAATTCAATTCATCGTGACGAAATGTATTAATTTGTGAAAATAAAAATTAAAAAATCGCGTTAAACAAATAATTTTTCGTACGAATTAAAAAATGAATATTGAGAAAAATATAACCTCTACTAGGATTAGTCATACGAGTATTCGCATCTCTGCACTTTTGGTAGACTCTAATTCCGATATCGCCAACAGATGGCGCACCGACTTATGCTTTCTCGCGAATAAACCAGAGCGTAGGCACCTATGAGTAGGTACCAGAAACGAACTCTCGTCAGCTTTGCGCAGTGGCGATATCGTAACCAATGAGGTTCTACCGAGGTGCGATTATTGCTAGTTGAAAACTTTTACCAATACCCCGCCAAGACGATGTGAAATACCATCGGCTACGGCAATTTTTGAAAGTTTCTACGGAAACTCATTATCAAAGAAATATAAATTTTCGGATAAAAGTGTTCAAATAGCACGATACAACTTAACTGGAAAATGCATCCTTTCTAATTACGATTCTCGCATGATCAAGATGCATGTTTTTTCACTTTGCATTGTCGTGACGTACTGGGCGAGGTAACCTCATTTATCTCGCTCTGATATATAAATATTAACGTTGCCTCGTAGTGTTTTCGCAGATGTCAAGCTGTATATACGTTCGTTAGTTACGTTCGCGGGCGAGAAAACTCGGGGCGGTTACGAGCTCTCGTAAAGCTGCGAAAATCGACCCTTTCGTGTTTCCGGTGTCGTTGAGAGTCTGACGCAGTTCGAGAAGGATTCGAGGTCGAAACGGTTTTTACCGGGTTTACGATTTCGCTTATATACGAGGCTCGCGAAGGCTGGGCAACTCCCTCCCTCCGTCCTCCTCATCCTACGTTTTCTTCATTGTCGGACAAATACGTCCGTTGGACACCGGACGAGTGTACGACCATACGATACTTGTAGGTATCGATCTCGAGTTAAATTTATCCGCGAAATGCCCCAAGAGAATCGTCGCTATCGTGCGATACGAAGGTGCGAGCGCGAGTTCGATAGGAAGGAAACGAGGAATGATGTAACAGTTGTTTATCAGTAATTCGCTGGCTATTAATGAGCTCGACCTTTAAATTTTTCTCGATTCGCTACCTCGTTCGCTGCTTTTTTTTATCGAGTTCAACGTTTGCCAAGAGAACCAGTGCATTGATCTGGCTGGGCGACGGCACGAACGGGGCCAACAAACCCCTCGGTACTTCCCAAATTCGTAAAACTTTTAGAGGTGGATCAACTCGATTCGCGGGATTACCGACCGGCTCGTCCTTCTCGTTTTCTCAGTTGCGCACGTCGTTCGCGTGAATAAATTGAATGTCCGTTAGTTCCTTTTTCTATTACGTTTACCGTAGATAGACTCAATTAAGAAATTCCAATATAAAAATTCTCTTCTTTGCATTTTTATATATCCTCTCGAGATCGAGCTCGGTTCGGCTTAATTTGAATTTTCAATAAAAAGACTCGAAAATCGTTGACTAGAGTGTGTACTACGCACCTCACGAAGAGGAGTCCCAATTAAAATTCAACTTCCTCGACTAATTGGGAGATTCTTAATCGCCGCATTATGCAACTGGGGCGTTGACGTTAATTACGAAATCTAAACGGCGAACAATCGCGTTTTGCTCATTTTTGTAACTTTTATGAAAAAAAAAAAGAAAATAACATTGTCGAGGTACGCGATGTGGGTAGTGTTCTAGCGAAATCCGGCCTTGAATCGGAAAGGAAATTGCCCAGTTCATGTACCGTGATTCGTGATTAGAAAATTTCACGGTCGATGTAGACTCGTCTGTTCCGAAAGCGCTCCTCTTCGATTCCAAGATTTCTTTTACGTTATTCGATCCGTAGTTTCTGCGAAAACAACGGCTGGCGTAAAAAATTAGCTATCGCGAAAGGCGTCATCGGTGGCGAATATAATTGCGAGAAAAATCCGTCGTGTCGAAAGAATTGAAAAAGAAACGTCTTTTTTTCCGATCGTTAAAATTCTTTCCGCGTACAACAAGCCCGATGTGCTTTTCTTCAATTTCGCGGAACAAAGGAATACATATATATGGGTTAACAGCGAAACGCAAAAACCTATTCTCGGATCGCGAAATTGCAATTTCGGAAAGTGCGAGTCGTGCGTCTCCGGAGCCAAGAGAGTTCTCCGTGTTCCGAGTTAACCCAAATCCTTTGTCCTCGATGGTGATCTTACTCGATAGACGACGAGATCCTTACCAGTCTGGAATAATCAAGTGACGCGTGTTTGTTTGCTATTTCTCTTTTTTTTCCTACCCCTTTTTTCTGACATACAACGGTGTTTACCCCTTTTCCGCGCGATTATCCGAGATCGATGCCCGGCAACTGGTTGGGATTAAATCGCTCTCTTAGTCGCTCCAGAGGGCGAAATTAAACGACCGTTATCAATCTACGCTTCCCCCGCTCCCCCGCAGTATCGTCCTCGGACGTTGAATGCGCGGCGCCCGATGAATTTTCCCCGCTTCGACGAGCTTTCACGGACACGGCAGTCTGTGTGCACACGCCACAAACTGACCACGGGCTTTTACGTGGGTGGCATGAAGTTTAAGTAAGAAAGTGTACGCGTCTGTTAACGCGGCCTAAGGCTCTCGAGAACGGGACGCGGTGTAATTAGCGCTCGCGAGAGAAAGATAGAGAGAGCTCATCGGATTTCCAGCGTAGAACCCGTCAGATTTATATCGCGCGTATATATACGCGTTCGCGAAACTCGCCAGGGGCGTGGCAGCGCATTCTGCCCATTCCTCGCTCGTTTGTTGCGACTAATGTGGCAGATTGACGCGCTCGATTTGCCAAACATACCTAAATCAACGTCAGAGGATGTCCTTAATCGAGTTTATCCTGAAATACGAGCCGCTTCTTCACCCTCCTCTCTTGCGATATGTTATTAATCATTCTTACAATTCGCTAATTGCAAACGATCGTCCTACATTGAAACATGCATAAGCCAAGAGGCATTTTTTTCACGTTGGATTATAATAACAACGATTCATTATAAATCACATTGCTGTTGCAGCCAAGTGAATTCTGGATAAACAAAAATGCCTGCTCTAACAATTTTGAACGCACAAAGTTGATGTTATTTGTTGATAGAATTGTACCTACTTGATTTTTGTCATACAATAAGTACAACAGTGATAACACTACAAAGTAGATTTCGTGTGTAAAGTTCATGACTCTTTGTAAATGTTATCAAAATACTGTTTAAAATCGCAATTTTTTCTTCCAGGGCAGCCTTTACTTTATTTTTGTATCAAAAAAGAGTAAAAATTGGAGTAGGTGGAAGACGCAATTTCGTCCCGCATCCATTGACACCGTTGTGTGTATACACAAAGTCGTGCAATTTCAATATTAATCGCACAATTACCCTTGTAACGTCAAGGATAGAGCCGCTATCTCGCGAACGACATCCCCCGTTCGACCCAGTTTATTTAATTACATACAGGCGAAAAGTATAACACAACGCGAGATTAAAATCGTATCGGCGGCGATGACGCGGATCCTCGCAAAGCCCCGAGATATTGAAGTAATTGAGTCGCCTTGATCGTCGCGAAAGTGGAAAGCGATCGTTTCGAGACGATTGTTCGCTCGACAGATCGAAATCCAATCGGATATGGACGTCTGTATAGTTGTGCTCGCGACAATAGCGAACTCGTACACCTCCGCAGTCTCGTTTTTCCCGTTATCTCGCACGAACCGAACGGTCTCTCTGACTGGCAAAAAATCACGTTCGAGAGTGCACGCTCGGCTGCTCGGCTCGCGAACCTCGTAAATATATATTTTTCCTCCTTTTCGCGACCCGATTTTCCGCAATTAGCGTTTCCTCGCGAGTTCGCGCAAACCCCCGCGCGCGCGTCAACCGTCGAAAATATCTCTCGAGCGATGATTGCGAATTGGCGAGCAAATTACGAGCACGATAAGCTCGGTCAAAGTATAGCATAATATGTACGTTGCGTTTGAAACACGTGGCCTGCGATAGGCCGCGTATAAACGACTTATTACTGTTAATTATTGTTAACCGATCGAGCAGTTCGAAAAATTTTATTCACCGCGCGAGAATGGATTGTCGATTCGTGACACGAACTATCGTTATTAAAACTGTAAATGCAAATGATATTGTCAGCGGGAAAATAAAAAAGAGGGTGAAAGACAGAGATGTACGCGTTATTCGCGCATGATATAGTCGTAAAAGTGCGAAAGTATTATGACCAGTAGAATTTATGACATTCCATTCGTTGGCAAATTCGCTTTATGTGTGTTCTCCACGAAATAATCGGTCATGGGAATCGGCCGGGCAGCCATTCCCTCGTCTTTCGAATATCTAGCACGTGCGTCTGTTTATCTCGCAAATATTAAATTTTGGTCCCTGCAAATATATTCTTCCATCTCCCGCGTCGATCGTTCGCGTAACGAGCACGTGTCGGGCCGCTCGAGCGATCCGGCTTTCATTATAGTAAGTAATCGATTCGCGCGACGAGATTATCGATATCGGCCCGAACGACACTCGTGGATTGGCAGTCGGCGAAGAGCTTACTATTTTCACTTATGACTTAAAAAATTCGATACACGTATTTTTCTAATCACTCGAGAGTTCGTGGAAATTTTTAGATTCGTGCCGATTATTCATAATGTTTCGACAAGTTCTGCTCGTTAGCGAGAAAAATTTTGTAAAGAGTAATCAGTTTCGTTCATTAAAATAATTACGGCAGTATAAACGAACTACATTACATTTACGACCGACCGACAACGCGGATCAAGAGACCCGACACGCATGGTCGAGAGCGAAAGAATATACTTAATGAAATTTTACTATTTTTAATTCGTCATGTTTTCGAGCTTGCATACATGTAACTCATGGTAACGCGATAATTGGTGCGATGAGAATGACAGGCAAGTAACAATTAACAGATTTTGACACTGACCTCGGTCAACGCGATATGACAGATGGTTCTTCTAAATTTAAGGTTATGCGAAACGGATTTAAACTCGCGAAAAGAACAAATCTTGTAGAATTATTTTCTCGCGAGTATTAGATGCATCGTCCATTTTTTTCACACTTGTTGCATATATACTACATACTGGGGTACAACAATGGCGGACGAAAAAGTTAATTTATAATTTGGAATTTTAACATAATTATTTATACAGCTGGATGGTAGTGACAGACGAGCATGAAAGGTTGAGTTCACCGGTTAGCGGCTTCCGGCGTTAAGAAAGAAAATAAGAAAAAAATAAGAATAAAATAACGTCTCGTGGAGAACGTACCTTTCCGAAAAGAAAACACCGCGAGCCGCAGACTGCAGATTGCAGCGGGTCGTTCCTCCTCCTCCTCTTTCTCCTCCGCCACCTTCTCACGCTCGTCCTCGCCGGCAGGATTCTCGAATGCCACGAGGACTATTCAAGTCGTGAACTGTGCCGAAGTGTTTTCGCGTATAAAACTTGCTTCGTGCCGAAATCGGATTATCGAAAGGGTTTAACAACGTCCGTGTATACTTTCTGTCTATTTGTTTCACTACAATTCCGGTGATATTTAGACGTGAATAAACTCGACAATGAGAACAGAGAACAGTTGCAAAATTGTTATCAAACGCAAAAAAGAGTCGACGCCTAGCGTGGCGCTTCCGCGGCAGGCTGGCGGATGACTGACGAAGAGCATCCGAACCATGCCCGACGTCCAGTGGCGAGCGCTTATCATGCAGCGCCCTGCGCAAATCACGTAGATGGTTATGCTACTTGCTCCTTATTCATTCATCGTAACCGCGAAATTATTTATAAGCGGCAGTTCATCGTGTGTCTAAATTGTTATTTGACTATGGAAATGGTTTAATCTCTAGAAATGGAATAGTACACATTTGTACATTTTTATAGATAAACTAAATCAAAATAGAAACCTAATATAACCAAATTATTTGTCTACTCTTAATTTAATGCACTTTCAATTTTTTCGCAAAATTGTTTCCTATCTAGCTATTTAAATTACTGTTGAAATTTGTGATACGAAATAGCGCCAAGTTTGGCGCCACTATCGCTTCTAAGTTACATATGTCAGATTGTCAGTAGAGCTGTATTTACAGAAACATCATTTATATACGTTATATATATTCATCTAATTTACGCAATAATGACTCCTCTTTTACATACTTGTAGAGAAATCAACTTATTTGACTAAACGAACGCTTAGTTGTTCTGTTGACATTATATTAATATAGATATTTACTATATTCTGCATTTATATAAAGTTGAATGAGTTTATCATCGATGGACTGTTTTCGTGATATTTCGTTTTTCAAAATTGACTGAATTATGCGGCCGATAGTCAATTGTTACGTTTTCACGTAAACAACTGATGATAAGAATTTGAAAGACAAGGATCATAGCTTTTGAGTTCTTTCTGATAACTTTTGTATTTGTGATTTTTCATCTTCTTGGAATTGTGACATTGTAAGCTCTTAGCTATAAAAAGTAGTGAACGTTTAGTGGAAATAGTCAACTTTTCCAATCTATATTAACATCCTCAAAATGGAGGCTTCGAGTCAAGCCTCGGGTCAGAATACCAGTAATGGTACAGCTGTGGAAACATCGGATAATAAAGGATGGTAGGCTGTTGGATATTTTGATTTATATTATAAATTTTTTTTGCAACAACATGACTAATACAAGAATTTTCTATTTCAGTTCTTCCCTATTACGTTATGCGAGTCAGAATTCATTGGACGAAAGTTCGCAAAAACATATGCCACAAGAACATAAGAAAGATAAACCACCTTACAAAAATTATCATCATACTAATCGAGCCTTTGAAGTTATGAATACAATGAGAAAGTAAGTTTCTTAAGTTTTTCTAGAGTCAATTTCAATGTAACAAAAATATTCATTTCTTTCGTTTAATCTTGAAATATATTTATCTTGTATTAATTTTCCTCAGACAGAATTTATTGTGTGACGTTATTTTGATCGCCGATGGAGGAATGGAAGTACCAGCGCACAAAATGATTCTTGCTGCTTGTAGCCCATATTTTTATGCCATGTTCACAAGTTTTGAAGAACGCGATCAAACAAGAATAACCTTGCAAGGAGTCGATTACACAGCCCTAAAATTATTAGTAGAATATGTATACACTGCCGAAGTTCGAGTTAGAGAAGAAAATGTACAAGTTTTACTCCCTGCAGCCAATCTATTGCAGTTAACAGATGTTAGAGATGCTTGTTGCGATTTTTTACAAGCCCAATTACATCCATCAAATTGTCTGGGTATCAGAGCATTCGCCGATTTACATGGTTGTCTTGAGCTCTTATCCCATGCGGATAGTTATGTAGAACAACACTTTTCGTAAGTATAATTGCAATTCTTCATCTTCAAAATAAACAGATAACATAAACATTAAATTAATTATTACAGCGAAGTGGTCGATGGTGATGAATTTTTGGCATTAGCTCCAGAACAAGTTGCTAATTTGCTCAGAAGCGATCGATTAATGGTACCATCTGAAGAAAAAGTTTTTGAATGTGTAATTCTATGGGTGCAACATGATTTGGAAAAGAGACAAGCTGTTTTGGCGCAATTAATGGAACACGTACGCCTACCACTTTTATCTCAAGAATATTTGGTTCAGCGGGTAGAAGAAGAGCCCCTATTGAAAGCAAATTTACAATGTAATGAGAGAAAATTATTTCATTTATGAATAATATTAACAAATAGTCATAATTATTGATTTTTTAAATCAGGTAAAGATTTCCTCATTGAAGCTTTGAAGTACCATTTGCTCAAAGGTGAGCAAAAGTCGTTATTCAAAACTCCAAGAACAAAACCAAGACAACCACGAGGTTTACCGAAAGTTTTACTCGTGGTTGGCGGTCAAGCTCCCAAAGCGATAAGAAGCGTAGAGTGTTATGACTTTAAAGAAGAAAAATGGTATCAAATATCTGAATTACCTACGAGACGCTGTAGAGCTGGTAAGGAAAATTAATCAAATGAGAATATTCACGACAACTATAACAATAGTAGAAATTCTTATTGCATCATAGCATTATAACATTTGTAAAATTACATTTTTCTTATAGGACTTTGTGTACTTGGTGGGAAACTTTACGTTGTTGGGGGCTTCAATGGGTCATTAAGAGTGAGATCAGTCGACATGTATGATGCAGCAACTAATCAGTGGTCATCGTGTACGGAAATGGAAGCGCGAAGATCGACTCTTGGCGTTGGAGTTATTGGAAATTGCATTTATGCGGTATTAAAGATATAGTTAGAATTTTATTGAATATAATTTCTCCATTTTTTATATTGTTGTTTTATATATACTTTAAGGTTGGCGGTTTTGATGGCTCTACTGGTTTGAATTCGGCCGAAGTTTATAACCCTAGAACTCGAGAATGGAGAATGATAGCTCCTATGTCAACAAGACGTAGTAGTGTTGGAGTGGGCGTAGTTAAAGGTTTATTATATGCAGTATGTATAAAGTATTTCAATATGAACTGTTATGGAGTATTTTTTACACACACAATATATATATATATATATATAACGAATTTGAAAAACAGGTTGGTGGTTATGACGGAGCTTCAAGACAATGTCTCAAAAGCGTTGAATGTTACAATCCTGAAAAAGACCAATGGGTTCCGGTTCCTGACATGTCTGCTCGTCGAAGTGGAGCCGGTGTTGGTGTATTAGATGGTATCCTTTACGCGGTTGGAGGACACGATGGCCCTCTCGTCAGACAAAGTGTAGAAGCATTTAATCCAGAGACAAATCAATGGAATCGTGTCGGCGACATGGCTTTCTCTCGAAGAAATGCAGGTAAATGAAATATAATTTATTTTCTTTAGTATATACTTCAATTTTTTTCAATAATTATATAATCCAAATTTACAGGCGTTGTAGCCTCAAATGGTCTACTATATGTAGTAGGAGGAGATGACGGTACTTCGAGTTTAGCGTCAGTTGAAATTTATTCACCAAAAACTAATACATGGACAACCTTACCCTCTTGTATGGGCATCGGACGTAGTGACGCAGGTGTAGCTATCATTGATAAACCGATGGCTCCGACGACGATGTGAGGAATGCAAACCGCTGGGCATTCGAAAGAAAGCGCTGAACAAAATGTTGAGCTTCCAGAGCCATCTTGGGAAGCTGGGCCCAGCGGTGCGCAAGTTCAGAACGCAGAACAGAATCCAGCTCCGGCGTATCGAAATGCAGGACACGATTGCCAGGGACCGCGATGTGTTTGTCAACGATATGAGAACGGAGAATTTGCGTTAGTAGTAATGAATCAGAATCGTAACGGTGCGGATCGTGATGAAAGTTACCAAAATGTTGCTCGCGTAGGACGAATTTATCAATTTCGTGCAAACGATCCTAGACGAATCCGATCGATTCTGGTTCCAAATTATCAAAATCCAGTAGATTTAGTTCCAAATCGTAATCAAAATCAACAGCAGGAACAGGAGGAAAATATTTATGAAAGACTTGACAATGATGAAGATGACGACCATGAATCCAATCAAAATTCTGGAGATGATCATACATACGAAAGAATCGATGATTTGTCTGCTAATCGCGGTTGTTCGAATAATCGAATACCTAGACGTTATGTATTCGATCGAAATTATCGTGGTAATCTTCTGTATCCCCATCGAATGAATCGGATTGGTCGTAATTGTTTCTCATCAGAAAATATTGCTTATGCATCAACAAGACGACCAACTACAACTGTCGCTCAAAATAGTTCTTTATGTCCATTTTGTCATCGAAATTTTGTACCTAATAGATCTCGACAACAAGAAGCTAGTAATAATACATATAGTATTCCTAGGCAGTATATTTATCAAATTGCCAGAAACTGTCGATGCTCATTTTGTGGTGGTGATTCGCATTATGCTAAACTCTCTGATATTCGGTCCCTCGATGCAACGTGTAAATTCCACAAAGACCCTGCAAAGACTGTGAATGACAATAAATCATTGACACCGTCAAATTTTGCCATGCATATTGGCAAGTATATAGACAGCATCAGTCGAAGTAATGCTTTACGTACACCAGGTAACAACGCCGTTTATGCTACGATTCATATTGGGAGAATCGATCGGCCGTGTTCTTCTGGATCGAATAACGTGAATAATGGAGGAAGTGGGACAAATCCTTGTTCAAGCAATGACGCTGGTCCGTCAACTTCAAGTGCGAGTACATCAAGTGCAGGGGTTAACAAACCAGGACCATCGTCGAGTTTACGATCATTTTTTACATCTAGTACACCTTCAACTTCTAATGCGCAAGTTTGTCCCGTAAATAATACAACTGGCCATCAACATGTATGTGATGATTCTTGTGTGAGAAATCAGACCGGTAATCTATCGGAAATATGTCAGTTTCTTGCAAAATGTGAGCGTGCCGAATGTAATCACAGCAGATTATCAGTTAATTGGTGGTTTGTAAACAAATGGCCACAGCTTGGTAACTCGACCAATACGGATAAAAATCTTGAGAATCCTGCTGCGGAAGAAGCTCCAGAACAAGATGATAGTGATAGTGATGAATCATAATTGAATGCATTTGACATGGACTGTCGCGTTATGTGGTTGTATATTGTCGGTAATATAATATATTTAACTTTTTTTAGTGTGAATGGTCGGTACAGTAACGTAATATTAGTTTCAGGTTGTGATATTTCATAAGGCGATAGTTATAAATGAAATTTAATTTTTTTTATTACGATAGATGTATAATTAAATTGAGTAACGCGTAATCATATTATGAAAGATAAATTTTTACAATTTTTTGATTTTGCTCTTACGTTGAAAATGATTTTTTATTAAAATATGAAATTGGTTAATCTATTCACTTGTTTATTAAGTATTTGTTATCAAAAAAGTAAACGTTTTTAAGTCGTGAATATATGTTCAAAAAACGCTGATAATGATTAAAGTTTGTGGCTAGCTTGAAATTAAGAGTTTTTATGAATTGTATTATTGCTTTAGCTATTTTTTTTATTGAATCTCTGTCTTCTTTCTTAACTATATTTTCACTATATTTATATGACACAGTTCCTAAAAGCTCCAAGAATAATTAGAGGTTGAGTTCTTTTTCCCACATCAGTCGGAAAATTAAAAAAGTGAATTTTTAGAAGTATTATTTGACGTGGATATGTATTCCTCATTGTTATTAGGATAGACCAAATTGTTTTATATAGAGACAGATCACTTGTTGAAAAATGTATTAATTTTCAAAAATAGCATTTTTAGAAGTTATGCTCTGTTATTGTTGTATAAATGAAGCTACTAAATCAATTTTTTCTGTAATATGTCATAATTATCTGAAGTTATAATATTAATTCTTCCCATTTCATCAGTTTTATATGTAACTTCTGAGAGGTGTTCTATATTAGCGCAATTAAGTACAAATCATAGTATTATTCAGAACACACAGCATCAGTATTATAGATCATTTATAAGGACGATATTAATTGTATGAATCTTTTTTGACAATAATGCCAGTAAAATGGTCATTCACATATCTTTTTACATGTCATAGTACTATGACCTATCAATTAGAATAACATCATTACAATTTCACGATTATACGTAAAAATTTATCATACTCCGAGAATCAATATATCTTAACATGTTACATTGTTGAATTCTTTTTTAGCTATGTAAACCAAGGTCAAACGGTTTCCTTTATTAAATAAATAATCTGAAGGCGACTGGCTGAGTTCTGTCATTTAATTATATAAGTAAATAGAAATAAAATTTTCGGCATTTATCATGATTATATTATTTTACTATCATTTACTTATTTTATAACTTTGAATTATTTTTATTGCTATGATATATCTTAAAAATTCTTGTACATACTTTGATAAGTTGAACGTGCTATAAAATACATGGCTATAAACCTCATTCCCTGTCTTTTATTTCATTCAATATTTCTATGATTTAACTACTATTTTATCTTTTCGAACGCGTACAATGTGGGTTTCGTACAACGACACTACTCTAACGACGATAAGCTCGTATTCACTAGTAAAAAGGAACATCTTTGAACGTGCCAATGAATATCATATAATTTATGTATACCCAGATAATTCCCTCCTTTAAAGATATAAATGTGTGCATACTACATATATAAGTGGACACAAAATTCTTTCTGCATTAGTACACTAAATATATCTTACCGTGTTATAACACAACGTTTCACAATGTTATTAATGTTATTTATTCTTGTCACAGTGTTAAGTGCATCGCAATGCGTAGAAATGGATGTTAGTAATTTCTTGCATTTTTTAATCGCATTTATTGGAATTTAATTATTATTTTAAAATGAATTTAATAGGAGGAATTCGACCCAAGCGATTCGGTCCACATATCCAGTAGATGGGGGCTTACATACATTGATAGCGTAAGAAAATATTTTTGTGACACGAACTGTCGTAACGCAACTAATAACTGGTATTTCACAAACCTTTTATGTGCTATAAAATGTCCTGAATATTACTTACCTACCGGACCAACAGGTAACAATTTATAATTATGAAATTAAAAGAGAAATTGTAATATAGTATACCATTTTCATGAATTCTGGATTATTTTAACAGGAAAGCCTCCAACAACACCATCTGCGGCGCCTACTCCAGCTGATGCAAACCACACCAACTCTGCACTCCAAGTCAGTACGACCTCTGCTGCTCAAAATGCTATCACCTCTGCACCTCAAAATAATACGACCTCTGCTGCTCAAAATGTTACCACCTCTGCCCCTCAAAGTAATACGACCTCTGCAACTCAAAACGGAATCACCTCTGCACCTCAAAATAATACAACCTCTGCTGCTCAAAACGTTACCACCCCTACACTTCAAAATAATACGTCCTCTGTATCTCAAAAGGGCACCACCTCTGCACCTCAAAACGTTACCACCTCTACATCTCAAAGCGGTGCTACAAATTCTACAGGAAATCCATCTTAGCGATAACTGGTAATTTTACTCACATCTTAAACTAATGTACATTTGATGCTTATTGATCAATTATATTTACGAATTATTGTTAAATATAATTTATAATTTCCTAATTCTTTATGACAATTTTAATACTAATGAAAAAAATTAATAATATTAAATGGATGAAATTTTTGTAAAGTATTATTATTTTGGATGCAAAAATATATTAATATTTCTAATTACCTAATTGGTGCAATATAACAATGTGTATCGGAGAATAAAAAATAGATGTTTTTTTTATGTATTTTTAATAAAAGTATAAGTCCTGAGTCATAAATAGAAATTATATTATATAAATTTTATCAGTCTATGTTTCGAGCAGCATCTGGTTTCCAAATAATACTGAGCTGACTAGAGTAGAAAAACAAAAAGAGCTCCTTCTTTGAACTTTTAACGAGGTTCGTTTCAGCCACAAAAACGAAGGAACCTATAATTACTAGAAGGATTATAAATAAAAAAATATATATCGGCGTCGGTCAACAGTTTCTGTTAAAAAGATGTTAAAGGGTGCTGTAATTGTGCGCGCGTGGGTAGGTGTTAATTTAAAACAAACCAGAGGTTAGTTGCCGATTCGAAGTATCGAAATTGGTTTCGCCGAAGGGAAGTCGAAGTCTACTACGTTCACCACTGTAGTCTTCATTCCTTTATTCTCCAATAAGATATACTATATTATTTCATATTTTTATAGGATTTGTGATCAACTTTAATTTTAGATTAAAATAACTACTTACTTTAACCTACTTACTTTTATAATATATTTATTACAAATTATAATTTTCAAAATCCTTAGCGAATTGAATTAGAATAACTGTACTAATGTATTCCTTAATTGCACTCAAATTTAATCTCTTATAGACGATTCCAATTTCACTATACACTAAATCATGGGCATATCGAGTCCATCTGAGATTTTATAATCGATTCGATTTAATAGCCGAGCATACGGTAGTAAGACTGCATGTGGCTATATTTTACAGATATCAGCGTGAAATGGTGATTTCGACGGCGGGTGGAAAGGGAGCAATATGCGATCGTACATCAGAACTCGGAACTGTCGGTCGCCATCGAATTATGAAAAACAAGGTCCGAACTAATGGGCAACGTCTGACCATCTGGCCCACGCGCGGCCGGCTGATTCACGCCGATTCGATCGACGTTTTCACGCCGATAAACGATCGAAATTAGCATCGACCTTTATTCACCGGAACCCCGTCGATTCGGTGCCGTAATCGTTCGATATTCCATTGGGTTTAGTCAGAATCATTTTAAACGCAAAGTTATGACGTAACACTCGACCTAGGTGCTTGTTAAAACCGTTTATTTAGTACAACCAAATGAGGTACAAATTTCTTACAATCGTGAATCGTAGTTTTCTATACACTACCTCGTCGTTGCATATAAAGCAATATTTATTTTTATCAGCCAACAAAAAATTAATAATATTTCAATGAGGGTCAATGAATACCGTCGCAAATTAGTAATACGGATTGCAACGCGCAAGATCTTTCGTGGAATTTTTCGTTCACCTTAGAATTTATGGTATCGGTATTTTCTAGATGCACTTTACGATCATGAATTATTAAAGAGGTAAGCGCGTTTGTTCCACGATAAATCGGACGATGGAATTGTCAAAGTATTCGCGCGCGGTGCTACGGTGTTGAAGAAACGGAATAAGCGTTTGTGGCGAATATTCCTTCGTTTTTTCCAGCTAAAAGATGACTTTTATCGTGCAAACGACCGATTGTATGTAGATATAGAAAAAACTGTCCTCTATAAACATAATTGAAACGAAAAGAGTATACATTCAGCGGACGCAGCGTCGAAAATAAAATTTTTGCGATAAACAGTTCTCGACAAAAATTTTATGTCGACGTGCGGTTATTGTCGGTATTAAATAATTTATGTATGAGGATGAACGTCGATATTAATTACTCCGTACGGAATCGAGTTCGACACCTCGCTCATCGATCCCACCAGATGCGATTATTCACGTATCTCCAGGGCGTGTTCTCGCACACTGTACCGGCAATCGCTTCCTCCACGGGTACCGTCAATATTCTGAAGTTCACCTCCGTATAATTGAGAGTCGACAGCAAGAATACTGGCATCTTGTCCGATATCATCCACAACAACCCATGTTTAGCCTGGAATATTTTTTTTCCTTCTTAATTTTATGTAAAAATATAGCGGTTTTAATCGCAAATCGTCGCGAAAATTACAATATTCAATGCCCGTCATGTCGTTGAACAATGACAGGTATTTTTTAACGTGAAACGTAACCATGCTATCTGAATTAATGACCGATCTATTAAATCGTTCGAGTGAAATTCTCGAAGCGTATAAACGAGGCTCTGGTTAGTTTTCACGGAGGATAATCGAGAAGATTTACTTTGACGTCAGCTGGGAAGATCAGGGCCTCGTCGTGTCGAGCTATCACCGCCTGATTGGCGGGCGTATAGGGTAACATCGAGTTCCAGCATCCCACTGCGTTGTGATCCACGAGATTGTAAAATTGAACTC
Organism: Goniozus legneri; assembly: GCA_003055095.1. Lineage (NCBI taxonomy): Eukaryota > Metazoa > Arthropoda > Insecta > Hymenoptera > Bethylidae > Goniozus > Goniozus legneri. The sequence goes on from NCVS01003168.1 coordinate 32,059, forward strand.
CGTTCTCGTCCATAATCTCAGACGTGCTGTGAGCCAATGGGCCCCTTTCCTCGAGAACCTACGACGACAAAGTTGAGATTACTCGTTGGAGATAGAAGGAGGGCAATGTAATTCTCTATTTTGCCGACCTGGAATTCATGGTAACTGTTCAGAGCTAATTGCTCGTCGCGAAGGATCTTGGTAGAGACGGCGAATTCGCGATTACTGCTCAGGGGATGGAAGAACAAGGTCCTGTAACCGTCGAGGGCAATTGGCGACAGGCTCATACCGAAAATACCCTCCTCGCCCCATTGGAAGTTCAAACCACCGATGTTATAATCGCCGGCGAGTGGGTCAGGCATGAAGTAGCTGTGCGTCACGCGCCATGATTTATTAGCCTCCCACGAGTAAACGATCAGACCGTAGCCTAATTCGTCGGACATGTAAGCGAAAGCATCGTCGCAGCCGCCTTTTCCTAGATCAACTGCTATGTTGGCTATGAACGTGTTCTATTCGAAGGAATATAGTTTTTTCGTTTAGTATTGAAAAATCGTACATTAAAAAGAAAACTTGTTGAAACCAATTAATATTTGCACCCGTTCAAATAAGTACATTGAGTCAAGTATCTGTCTGAATAAAAGATGCTATATACTTTCTAAACTATATTTCTTAAATGTGAATTAATAATTCATTTTATCTAAAAAATTCAAGTAACTTCAACAAATTTTCATTTTCTCTCAGTGTACTGTTCGATCACCTACCTGATTGGTATCCTCAGGCCTTAATTGATATTTTCTGATTATCTTATCCGTATTTAGATCGAAAACGTTGAGAGTGTAGGGACACGCTTGAACAGTCGTGTCTCCGATTCCTATGGTTCCCGTGTCGAGAACCCAAAGACGATCGCACTTGTCCGCGTGAATTCTATGAAAGCATAAATTGTGTTAAATGAAATTCATTGGGCGAGTGAATTGAAAAAAATTTACCTGTAGGCGGTAGTAATTCCATTCTTGCAATCGCCCGCTTTATTCTGAGCCCAATTAGGATAAGGCGTCAACTGCGGAGCACCACCCTGAGTTTTGTCCAGTGCTATGTAATTTAGAGTTCCCGGAATTCCTAAAAAACGAAACAACTCGTCTTTGCTCTTTTTCGTCTCAGTGATATTTATTTTTCTACGTAATTTCTTCCATCTAAATCCGTTAATGACCACAACGCGTGACTACTTCGTACTAGCCGGAAAGAAATTTACTGCGAGAAAGTGGTATATGTGGCCTCGCCACACGCCTACTTATTTACTGTATCATTAAGTTTGGTATAATAATCATTGAATATGAAACATATTTATTCAATTTTAAAGAATACACGTGTACATGAAATTAATACCTATCGATCGTACCTATAATTATAAAGCAACGCTATCTGATTTCGAATTAATTTTGATTCTATTACGTGATACGTGTAACAACAAGTTGACCTAGTAAGAACGCGATATGTATATTCATTCACACGTCCGATCGTTTGTACTGTGCCATTTCCGAAGAGATAAACGTGTCGATTTCGCACAAGTGTGCGATCAAAGATACGGATCAATAAAGAATTTCTCATGAATGTCATCTTAATCGTTACCGGGTGTGCACAACGACCCGATTATCGGCAGCAGTTCAACGGCGTAGGAAAACGAATTTAAAATATTCGAGCACTTATCGCAAAATTAAACGTGGAAGTAGTGCTGTCAGCGCCTAGTATCAGATGTCTAGTTCCCGTAAAGTTGAAAATATATTACGATACAGTTTGGTAAATTAAAAGCATTTTCTCCTTATCTCGGTCTTTCCATCTCTCCATAGAAAGTCTGTTCGAGACAATTATATAATGTACATAAAATCTAAATTTGCCATAAAAAACCGACTTCCTTTTATTTTCTTATTAACGCAAAGTCATTCCTGGCAAAAATTCGGTAGCTCGAAAACGCGACGGGTAGTCCTCCGTGTCGAAATCGCGCTCTGGTTTTACCCCGCTCGTTCCCTATACCCCTCTCTTTTTCTTTCCTTTCTTTTTACTCTACGCGATTCGTCGGACGGCGAGATTCTTTCGGGTGGGGCCCGACGTTAACTCGAAGAATGGGACCGGGTACAAAAACCCGTCCGAAGACAATGCATAAGCGGTGCCGACGGTTCGCGAGAGTCGCGAAAACGAATTAAAGCGAACGCTCGCGACGGGCGTGCGTTCGAGCGAACGAAAAACGAAAGAGAGAGAAATGGAACCATAGAACGAATGACGATTAACGCGAGAAGAAAACCGTGCAATTACGCGCCCGCGATGTACTTTCCGCTCGCGTTCGTTCTCACGCGAAGTCCCGAAAAAAGAAAATACATTTTGAAACGTCTTTGCAAAACACCACCTCGCCTCTTCTTTCTCTAGACAATTTTCCAAAGTGTCGACATGGGAGTGAAAGTGGAGTAGTGGATGTCGGGCGAGGGCATAGAGCTGAATATATAAAAAAGGGGGAAGAAAAAAAAATTGGATCGAGAGAAGGCGCGTCTAGCTCGCGCGGAAGAGGAGGTGGAGCAGGAGGAGCGGAAAGGGAGTCGGCGGGGGGAAGGTAGACGAGCGAGGGGGAGGAGGAGAAGGAGGAGGAGGGGCTGAGGGGGAAGGGGAGGTTCGAAAAATACAAGGATCGTATACGGGAAGGAGGCTGCATTGTCCCATCGCGAACGGGTACAAAGGGCTGGCGCGCGCCAACACATAATAAATGTAAGCGATGTAAAAAGGAGTTCTTGCGTTGATAAAAAGGTACGACTAAATAAATCCATTCACCCCTTTCCGAATGCCGAACGAGGACGACGGAGTGCGCGACGGAGGCCGACGAGAAGGAGAGATCGAGAAACCGAGAGGTGGCTGACTGGAAATGAAGTGGAGAGGTGAAGAAAAAAATCTCTTTTTTTTCCTCTCTCTCCACGAGGGGACGAAAGCGGAGGGTTGAACGCGACGAACGTAACCGAGACCGCGTGGCATTCAACGACAACGTTGTTCCACGTTTTTCGGTGCGTTTTATCGGTAACCGGAAGTCGACCAGACGAGAGCCGAACGCAAGCTCACACACCCCCTCGCGACTTTGCCAATGTCTTTCATTCGCTCGTACGCGCGGAAAGGTTTCCGGTACCTCGACCGGATACGTCGTTTCTTGCTCTTCTTTTTTTTACCTCTCTGTTAATATAGTTCGCACGATATCTATCGAGCCCCGCGATTCGATCTATCGAACATCCCGAAATTGAAAAAATTCTTTCATGCACCGACCGTTCTTCCATCGGGGTACCGTGACAAACAGCTTGTTCCTCCAGATCTCGATGCCCACGGGCAAACCGTTCTCCGGCATGTAGTCACCCTTGGCTATCGCCTCCTGACGGCTAATAGCGTCCGGATAGGCCCAATCGAGGATCTTCCACGCGAAGCGCTCGTAGAGCGGAGCCCGGCCGAAATTCGAGCCCCATCCGCGAATTCCACTGGCACTTCCGGCGTAAATCGCGAGCAGCACGGTGCTCGCGAGTACGCAAAATCGCATACTCAAAACCTCACGGCTCATTTTACGAACAAACAGGAAACGCCACGAGTTTATTATTATCTTCAATAATCCACTGAGTGAAAGAGGGAAGTCCCCGCTGGGCCTTTTCCGGTCCCGGAAAAGTTCTAAGACTGAGCACGAACGTGAACTGCGAGTTTCTTTGATTCGACAGTGGCATATATATGATTTCAGCGTTGCAGGATAAACCCTCGGTAGCCCCTACCACGAGGTGCATAACGGGGGAGGTGGGCAGATCGAGAGCGAGAGGGAGAAATGCGTCTTGACGCGTGTTCATCGACTCGGAGGTTTTGATACAAGCGAAGCGTACGGTGGCAAAAGACAGCGAACGAGAGCGAAAGTACGCTCCCGTGCGCATTTCGCGAGTGCACACACGGCTCGCGCGATCTTTCTGCACGGACAGTGCACTCGCGCGACGGCCTAAGCTACTTACTCGACCATGAGCGCGGTCGAGAATCGTTCTCGACGATTGTCGCGTACCGCGCAATCCCCCGCGGGCGTTCAAATGCGCAATGCGTTCTAACGACAGCTCGATCGCCCACCATCGATCTTGACAATCAACAATGAGATTTATTGCGAGCGATCGGGTGTGAATATTTTTCTATGATCGAGATCGATTTCGAAAGCTCCCGGCTGGTTTTGACACGTGAGATTTTTGAACCGAGAAATCGTACACTGCACAATGTATTGAAGCTACTTAATATTTATTTGAAAATATAGAATAAAATTGATTCAATTATACATATAAAATTCGTTTGAATTGATTAAATATTTGGAATAAAATTGGTTTCTGCCATTTGTACTATTTGGTCGATATTTATTCGAACGTATTTTGTCGAATACACTCGGTAACATTTTATTTGCAGTACATCGATCGTTGTCACGCTGACGAGGGAATAGACGTTCCGCGAAGTCGGCCGGGAAAAATATCCTGGACATATTTTTCCACGTTCATCAGCCGCTGGTGAAAGTCGAAAAATTATCGATAATGAGGTATATAAATCCTTTTTTTTCAACTGGCAACTAATCAGCGAGCGCCACGTCGGCGCTCCTTAACGAACGGAAAAGTATATTTCGCTCGGATGATGAACCAGCGAGGCGGTCTGGTTTCGCGAGATAAAATTCAGTCGCGGGCGTGCGCGATTAGCGAAGCGGATCATTCGCGATGTTTCTTTTGGTCGTATTATAGCAGGGAAACTCGATATAACCAACATTCGAATTTATCCAGTTTCTCGCGTTGCGAATTTGACGACTTTCGAAATCGAGTGGGGTGTGGGCTCGATCCGTAGCGCCGATTGGTCAACGCGAATTCGCGAGTCCATGCGTCAATATTGGTGACGCAATGAATCAAGAAATCGAGATTATTAGTCGACTAACAAGATCAAACCCGAGCTAAAAATTCCGAGGAGGGGACGAAAAAAAAACGTCGCTGTTGAAATCGAACGTGTTTTTCTATTGGGTGGTCATCGATCGGGTCAGAAAATTTGTTTTTTTTTGTCCAAGTTCGAACTATTTCTCAGTCTTGTCCGATATTTGTAGTCTATTTTTACATTTATGTGTAAAAACGATTGATTTGTGAAAATCGCGACTGAATCAAAATATAGCAGAAATAGTATTAAAAATAATATGTAGCATACGAAAACAT
>NCVS01003200.1:7440-25128 GCA_003055095.1 Goniozus legneri
GGGGAGAGACGGCGACGAAAAAGAAATAAATTCGATCGGTCGATTGTGGTTTGGGGTAAAAGTGAACGAGTCTGACAATTATTGATATGTACTAATTGAAAATTGAAACAACTAATTTAAGAACTCTTCTACGTTTAAATTGAAATTTCTCAAATGAGAAAGTACAAATTGTTTAAACAAATTCTGTAACAACTGACATTATTCTAGCTGAAAAAAAATGTTTTTTTTTTCATGAATAAATATTCACAGATACGTCGATAATATTTCTACTATGATATATTTGGGGTAATCGATTATATCGATATAATCAGAAATAAATTTCCGAACCCGACATTTCGAGGGAATTTATTATTGTCGTCTGACGTACGTCTTGGAATAAAATTCTGTATGTGTGACGTCACGACAACATCGTGTATATAAATACGCGGGAGCGTTCAGCCCAAGAGGAGTACCCCTGTGAATATCGAATAACGCAACGTCGTAAAGAGGAAGCGAGGACCCTTCCAGACGACGCGAGAGAACTTGAATTTACATTTAGCGATTTTCGTTCGAGCCGGAACGTACGGCATAGCTAACAGCCTTCTTCGACGTATTTTTATTATATCGATGAAACTCTTATCGCTTCCTCATCTAATCTGAATAAATCTAAATCCAAACTTTTCCTATCTATCAGCATCGCTCTCGATAATAGAGAGATTAAGTTTTAAAAATTCATTAATTTCGTAGATAATCGTTCAATTTTAGTTCTCCATTCGAAGTAACAGAGAATTCGTTCTCGAGAATATTACGAGGCAGTAAGAGGGAAATAAAATAATTTTGGGCAATTTCATAAATTGCGGCGTGCGCGAATGTCGGAGTTCGTTGGACGGGACGACGATCGACGGGCTCCTCGAGAGGAAGCGACGTTATAGACGTCGTGGTACAATCAATCAGACCCCCCACCCCCTCCTCTCCTCTATCGTGGACGGCGCGTATGTGCGAGAGCTAGCTGATGGACGAACGTCGGTCCCTCTCCTTGCACCGAACTTCTTCCTTCCGCCCAACGTCAGGAAACGCATTAGTGTCAACCGCTCTGGACGTGGCAAGAAGTAGCGGAGTAGAGGAAAAAAAGGACCAGCGAGGAAGAAAAGAGCACAGAGGCGAGGAAAAAGGTAACCGCTTTACCGGCGTGTCCAGCTCGATATCGATAGACTCTCGATTTTTCGTCCTTTTCTCAACTCGTACTACGAGCGAGTGTAATTATTATTTACTCCTTTATCGATACCCACGGCAAATTGATATTCAATGAATAAAACGGAGGGATGAAAAATTCCCCGAGTTTCACCCTCATCGTCGATGCCGATGTTCGCAATTTTTCGCGAAAAACGTGACTCGGTCTGTCACCGAGTCGCATCACCTGGCCGTTCCGAGATCGTACCGATACGACGTCCGTTTCATAAATACGTCACGTTTCGCGACGTGACGGAAATAATGGGAAAAAAGAGATGGCGGAGGGAAAAATACAGGGAGAATTATCTCGGAAAAACGAATGCGAATTAGCAACGATCTCGCCGTAATTTGATACGACGATTTAATTCCGTTATCGGCGCGAGTTTCCGGCACTCGCAAACATTCCGCCAGAATTCCGTTTCCTCGACACTCTCGTTCTTAGAAGCGCGCGCGCGAGGAGAACCCGGTGCCAACTTTCATCCCTCGGTCGATCTTATCGCGCAATTCCTGCGGGCCGAGGCGCACCCCCGCGCTAGATTATATCGGCCCTAACAACGTCACAAAGGGGGTACTTCCTACCCCTTTAACGACTTCACTTTCATTATAATTCCGACGCGAGGATGAGTGGGCTTCCGAGTTGCCGTAGGTTTTCGGCGTCACTTCGGATCTCACGATTGCGTAAGGACACGTATCGAGAAATCGATATTCGCCGCAGCTAGCGCCAGAGATTGGAAATCCTAGAATTCTTTCTACTCTCTTTGGAATGAATAGTTTTATTTATCAATTTTTTTTTGGTATTGACCAAAGAGAATGACAAAATCGAAATATTTCAATATTTTTTTCGACACAAAAAAACAATAAAAAGTGAAAATTCGAAACAGTAAAAAGCCCCATTTACTTTTTTACTGTTTTTTAATTGTTCTAAATATAACTATTGGAGTTTAATTCGAATTTGCAATAAAATAGAGTAACTATATTGCAGTTCACTATTGAACTTGGCCACATTTTGCCGTCAAATTTCTCTGAATGTAACGCCCAACTTGATTTTCATCGTAAAGTAAACAATTTCGGCACCGAGGGAAATTTGGTTATTTTTTTTTTTACTAGTTAGTAAGCAGCAATTTAGTTACGCTAATTGATTATTCAGAAAATTTTAAACTGAATTATACCACGAAAAAGTGCAAAAAAACTAGAAAAAATAGTAGTAATATTTTCAATTATTCTGTTGGTAAAATATTCTTGGAACACGCGTGAATAATATTAGTTTAATAGTAATAATTTTCTAACTAATAATTGAAATTGAAAGTTGAAAATGAAGATTTATATCGTCCAATTAACAAAAAAAAGGGTCGAGTTGTCTCGTAATGGCAGTGCTCGTTCCGATATCAAAGTATCAGAGAAAAAAAAATCGCGAGTTTCGATAATTAGCCAACGACAAATCGGGGAGAGAAGTTCTTGGAACGGATCTCGACTTAACAGCGTCTTCCCGGCTTAACGACTCGCATTAAGTACCCCCAGGGGACTTGTTTTTCGTCCTTCCCTCGTGCAAACATCGATGCATCACTCGTCGTGTATACAGGTGAAGTAACGCCCTTTGGAACGATGCCCGATCCAATTCGCGCCGATATTTACCGGGCCCGTGCGCCGCGTCCTGCCAACTTTCCCGACAAAACGGATTTTCGCCCCTCGTAATGCTTTATTCATACCACTTCGAGCCTCTTTTTTCAGTCGTATCCGGGCGTCTCGCGGAGATAATCGAGATCCCGAGGCAGCCAATCGGCTGATTGGTTCGAGGGACTCGGTACGTACGCGCGGTCGATCGCGTATAGAACGAGGGCGCGACCTTCGCTCGCGTTTCGGGGCAACACGACGCGCTGGCTAATAATTTCTAATGAACGGGGAGCAGCCTGAAAGCGCCACCGGAGGCGGAAACGCCACTCACTCGTCCGCGCCAGCGGAAGCTCGAGAATTCTGTCCGGTTTCGGTCCGGCCTTTGTTGCCACCCTCCACGAAGGCTCGTAAATTAATGTTAAATTCGACGCGCATCCCTCGCAAAACGAATCCAAGGGGGTGCTGTTTTGCTCGAAAGCGACGAGCGATATCTCGTTTCCGATTCACGATCGATTTCCCCTATTATCGGGCTAACAATAATAATAATTACGTATATGTACAATGTTAACCTTTTACTTTTGAAAAATGGAACTTCCAAATTTTTTTTTTTTGGGTGTCATACAATATAGTTTAAAGTAGAGTAAAATTCGATATAATTTTGAAAAGCTCCATGTTTCAAAAATGAGGGGATAACATTATACACATTAATTACATCACGAACTGTGCTTTCGTTCTTTCGACGTTGACATTTCCCGCGACTTATCGAGAGGAATATTGTGCATGGGATTCCAAAGCCGTTGGATATTCTTTCCTTTTTTTGCCCGCGTCTCGCGTATTAAATTCCAAAGCGGCATTCGCCGACGACGGGCGTGCTTCTCGAGTTTCTATCGTGAATTGCGAGCAGCCTGGGTTGCACCGGACGGACAGTTCACGTCGGACAATCGTTTGGATAACGTTCCGTTGGATATCAGAAGCCACTGCTTCATGAAATTCTGATCTGCACTTTATTCCTCCTACGATTAGCCGCGTATCGTGTAACTATCGAAATGAATTGATCATTGTGTAGAATAGAATTTTCGGATTATGCTTTAAACATTTTTTATTCAACAATATCGACATGAAAAGATTGTCATCGTCAAAATTCTATAAATTGTAGACACTGTTTCTAATCGTATTAATTTAAAGTCAAATAAAGCCCATTCAATTTGAATCAATTAAAAAAGTTTTTTATTAAATAACATCAACTCAAGATAGTTTACAACAATAGAATTTTCCGATTCGTAGGCACCATTTAAAGTCATATCTTCCTCAAATAGACCTCGAATAGATGAATCAAATTCCCTCTCAATTTTTACATCCCTTTTTTCATCGAAAACTTTAGCCCCAGGTGCTGCCGCGCTGTAGTCCTCCGATTTTTACGGCTGAAAACAAGACGCAAAAAAAAATATCGGAGCGGGCTATTCGCGGACGATCCGAAACTACTACGCAAAACTGGAACACGTGAGTCGGGTCTTGTATGCCCGTATTAAAACTTTACTACTGGCTTTCACCCCGCCCCCTCCCCCTCTGTTTATTTCGGACGTTATTGATCGATGGTCTCTCTCTCTCTCTCTCTCTCCCTCGCGCGCGCTCTCTCTTGATGCACCGATGCCCCGCAAACGCCGTAATATTGTTTACACGAAGTATTTGCACGTGTATATACACCGAATATGTACGTATATATAACGCGAGCATGGGATACCAGAAACGTATAGCCCGTGCACACAGATCTCTGGATGTAGCAGCACCGGCCGTATGTATATTCATAATCCTAGGGGGGTAAAAAAAAATTGCATACATACAAATACGAAACACAATAAAATCAATGAAACAGCACGGTCACGGCTGATCAACTAAATATTTAGCCAGCGTAACGAAACGTTCCGTTCCTCTCGTCCCGCCGGGGTAAAAATTTTGCAGCTTTTTTTCACGTGCAGTTTTCAGTCAATCGATTACGAGTCGTCAAATAAATTTCTATCCCTCATAACTCGATGCGACTGGGAATAAAAGTTGAGAGAAAAAATTTTCTACCCCGGGTGCGGTAATATTCGGGGTGATTTAATTTCATTGAGATTCGAGCTCGCGGCGTATGGGAACCGAGAAACGTAAATCGTTAAAGCTATGCGCGACGCGTCATTAAGATTACGGTGGTAGTTTCTAGCGCGGCGCACGGAAAAGGGGGAAGTAGAGTGAATTTCTGTGTGGGTTGTTTACCATATCATTTACCAGACGATTATTGCCGTATTTAATTTACGCGACCGCGAGACGCACTCGTTCGCTCTACGTGTGCGCGCGCGGTTATGAGCAAACGGCCAGGGGTTGCCATAAATAATTGAACGTAGATGCTCTCGGCGAGGGTGAAACGGAAGATAACCTACTTCCCGACCGAACGCGACGTATTTAATTGTCGGCCCCGCGACGATTAATCAATTAATTCGCAAGATCGACAAAACTCCCGAGCTCTAATTAAAATTTCAATAATATCGAGAAATTATTCAACCACGAAGTTGGACGTACGTAGAAACGCCAACGATAAATCTTACCAGGCCCTGCGTCAATTACAGGTAGCCGTAACTCGTAGGCACGCTCGAGATGTGGAAAAAAAAGGAGAACGAGAGGGAGGAAGAGATAACTAGCCGTTTGTTTGTAAAATTCATTCGTTCGCTCTACTCTTTGCGGTCCAACTTTGCCCGTCGACTTTCGCATGTTAATTACTCGCCGAGCTGCGGCCTTCGCGTTCATTTTCCATCCTATATGTCGAGAGTTTACTCCCCCGCTGCTATATTTCTGTATATTTTTTACGGCATCTCGCACGAATCTCTTTCAAGCGAATGGAAAGTTTCGCGATATGAAGCCTTGAGATCTGAAGGGGTGGTAAAACACACGAGTACACGCGCGTATAAAATTTTCAAATATATTCGCGGTACGTTCCGCGCTACCCTTTTGAGATTTTTTGATTTTCCAAATCTTTTCGAGTAAGGAGAGTCTGGTAGTTTCGCGACACCCGGTGTATGAATGCGAGCCCGCACAGTGGAATCACCGAGCTGAGAACCGAGAGAAGAATCTAATAAATCCCTAGCGTTGGCCGCTTTTCGCTCGAATTTAATTAGCCTCGGCACTTTAAAGTGTTTACGGTACAAATGCTAGCGAGCGAGCATATTCGCACACGCACAGCCACGTTTGAAGTATTCCCATCCGTGTTTTTGACCGCGACGCCGAATTCCACTGGAACATATTTCGATACGGTATTCCACTGAGGGAGAGAGATGTGCTCGTTCTCGTCAAACTTTATTACGAAATTTTCATTCCACTATGGAAAATTGTGTAAATTGTAAGAATTGGCCAATCTTTCGTCATTTGTAAAACTCCTCGATTTTACGCAACACGGTAAAAGATTGGAGAGAGGAGAACCAAAGAGGAAAAAAGGGTATCCCGCGATAAACCGAGTAGACCAATCACAGCTGACGAAAAAAAATCGGAATACGTTCTTGTCGCGTGAGCGAAGAAGTGTAACGGGAAACTGATCGTTCTCCCGTATCGAGAGATAAAGAGAAAGGGAGGAGAGGGCGGGAGGGTCGGGGGAGGATTACGAAAACGTAAAAGAGCTGATGGAGGCGGACAAATGGGCGAGAGGGAAGGTAGCGTGGGATAAACAGAATTACGATGAACTTTTTTCGGATAACCCCCGAGGCTGATATTCGCGAAGAGATTCATTTGAGAGGAAACGAAATTTGGTTTTCAACCAGCGAGAGCGACGATGAAATGAGAAATTGATCAAAAAGGCTATAACTCGATATACCCAGTTATGCAAAAATCCTCGGCTGCTATGAGCGAAGTGAAAATAAGAAAATCCGCGGGAATCGATATGCGAAAGAATTTCGATGAGTCGATTGATTCGAGACGGTCAGCGCGGGAGGGGGAAAGTCGGCTATCGGCCAGCGTTCGCACTTCGCCGTCTAACGAGCCACCGAGAAAACAGAGAAGCGGTAGAAAAAGAAACGGAAGAATCGAGGAATAAGAGGAAGAGGGAACTCGAGAGGGGTAAAAAGTAGGAAAGACGTCGGAATCGAGTAGATCGGTACAGAAAAATAGTTGAAACTCTCCCAGGAGAGGACGTGTGGTCCTCGCCTTCACTTTTTCTGCGAACTGGAAGAACCTTCGCCTCCTGATATTGATCCAGTGTGTACCGAGTCCTGCAGCAGGTTCCTCCTTTTCTTCCCTCTCACTCCCTCGCTTCCGACGTAATCACATCTCTTCTCTTGTCACGCATCCCCTTTTATCCCTCCTGCCATCGATATCTCTTTTTTTTCTCGGATTCAGCCTCCCTCACACCCACCCCCCTCCCGACAAAATTTTCCCCTTTCGATGGAGTTTCGACTCACCCTCGCCACCCCCCGCCGTCCCTCGATTTATCGAACGCGATCTCATTTTTACAACTCGTGTCGTACTTCCTTCCTCGTTCCTTTCGCCTATACCGACGTTTCCTCGCCCGATCGATATCTCTCTCTCTCTTTTCTTCCCCGGTCTTACCCCTTCTGATCTTTCCTCAATCGCACCGAGCGGCCATTGAAATTGAACGACAATTTTATTACTCTTAACGGCACCGAAGGCACTTGCATAGAGTTCGAGGATAAAAAAAAATGGCTGCTCGAAATTTTTTATTCGCGATTTTAAACGGTTTATGGATATTCGATTTTACGACTGGCTGATATATTGTGCTCTGTACTACTGAAACGTCACTCGTCGAGTTTTTTTTTCCTCTAACGGTGATTATCGCGATTTCAAAGGACGATTTTTCTTCATTCCGATGCTGTAATAACGGAATTCGGATTCCGCTGAGCTCGAGCCTACGAGTCGAATAGCTGATACGTATTTGTATCAAATAAAACGCGCTCTCTTCCTCTCTTCCTTATTTTCTAACACAATCACGCTCGTGTACATAAAACTCGATTATTTTGCATCTCGTAGTCGAACTCGACGATTTTTCTTCGCGTCTCTCGATTCGTTTCTCTTTTTCGTTTCCCCTTCTCCCCGGTTTACTACGCGAAGTTGTTTTTACAGTCGGTTTTTCTTCGCATTCGCAGCAGCTGCGTTCTTCGCGACCTGTAATACGAGCCGCGAATAAACATCGAATCTCGTCATTGTTTTCCAAACGTGAATTGACTGGCGTCGTGTGTATACACAAACGTACACGCGGATCGGTGGATATCGCCCACGGCTTCCGATTATAGACATCGCCGTCGCAATTAAAACCCATTACCGAACCCTCATGACATGTATGAATTCACGTATCGCATCAACGTAAATAGTAAAACAGTCATCGTGCTGATATAACTTCAAACGCGGCTTGATTTCGTAATCCCGCATTCGCTAACTCGACCGAAGAACCCTAACTATAAACTACATCCAGTTACGTACAAACGACCGCGAATTACGAGATCGTGATTATTTTCAATCGCCGAAGCGAAGAAAATGTTTTGTTCGTGTTTTTGAAAAAAAAAGCGGATGAAACGGGGTGAAGTGGGGGTAACAAATGAGCGAAAGAGTCGCGCGCTGTTAGTGAGCGGTTTTGCGAGCTCATACCGGCTGGTATTATCGAATTACCCGGGGCAAGAGCCCACCGATATGCCTTGTGTATATCGATTTCGGATTCCGCGACTTAGTCCCGGCGCTCGCACCGGGGCAACGCGGAAAATTGATCTTCGTGAGACCCGTCGCGGTCCTCGCCAGTGTGCCCGGAATCATTCATTTATTTATTTACCACGGAGCGCAGCGGTGCCCAAGGTAGAATAGAAATAAAAAATGAAATTCGAAAAAGTGGATGAGAAGTCTTGAAAATTCTTAATTTTCGAGCTCTCTCAAATCGTTCAATTATTTATTTATTGCGAGAATAGCGACGCTAAGAGAGAATAGAAACAAAAGATGAAATTTAAACAATAATGAGTGAATTATATAAATTTTTAATTTGTAAGTTCTCATTATATTTATTTATAACATCATTTTTCTTCAAATCTATGATCTTCCGTTTAATTATTTAAAGTGCAGCGGTGTCTAAGATAGAATAGGAACGAAAAATAAAATTCGAAAGATAGCAGAAGTATAAAAATTTGTAATTTATGAGTTCCTACGATAGTTCGTTTATTTATTTACCACAGCACAGAGGTACCCAAGAATAGAAACGAAAAATAGAATCGAACAAATAGCGAGCGAGTTATAAAAATTTCTAATTGATGAATTCTCGCGATAACGATAAATGAAAATCGTAACCAGGCGCATTCGAAATAAGCGAAACAAAAGGAAATCATCTAGACTGGGAGTTTCCACTAGCCAGGTGACGAAAGAGGGAGTAAAGCTGGTTCTATATAAAATACTTATCAAAGTAATTGGCCAATCGTCGCTCAGTGGGCCGACGTTGATATTAAAATATTACAAGCAGTCCTTCTCGTTTGGAATACGATAGCACTGGGATACATTAATTTTGTATAGCGAGAAGTCGTGTAAAGGGAATTGGAGGGTGAGGAAAAGAGAGAGAGAGAGAGAGAGAGAGAGAAATCGTTATAACCCAAATCGGATACGAGAGCGAGAGAGAGCGAGAAAGAGAGAGAGAGAGAGAGAGAGAGAGAGAGAGAGATCCGCGCGCGCCGCGTACGTCACATAACGTCGTTCGATACTTTACGCGCGGCGGGGGTGAGTGAGGGGAGGAAAAGCAGTGGAGGGAGATGGAGTGGGTAGAAGCGAGCGAGAGAGAGAGAGAGAGAGAGAGAGAAAGCGAGAGGCGAGTGGAAGGGTCGACCTCGTCTATCGATTCGTAACTTTCGGGCACTCTATCTCTCCCTCTCTCTCTCTCCCACACACACTTCCTCTCTCTCTCTCTCTCTCTCTCTCTCTCCTCTTGTACTTGCTCTATAGCGCGCGCACGTGTTACGGGATTACGATGGAAATTATGCGAATGTATCGGAATAAACTGCATAGTATGCGTATACAGAATACACACGGATATGTGTATACGTAGCGAAGTAGAGGGCGCGCGAGGCCACTTGGCCAGGGATTTCCTTTTCGCGAGGCGCGTGAGGATTGGAGAAGCTGAGTGGAGCACAGAGCAGGGTGTTCCAAATAGCACAGACCGATCTACAGAAAACAACGGAGCCCCGAACGTTCAATTCATTACACTCGTTAGATTCGAGGGTTACAGAATGGAATTTCCAATCGGGGACGATAAATTAAATTCTGGCAACGGTTGTCAAAAACCGAGCGGAATGAAAATCGGTACACTCGACGTTGTTTTCGTCGATTCGACTAATTGAAAGGTATTTTTGCGTTTCATTCGGTTCGGAGTATTAACTTTCGCGATTTTATAGTATTTACAGATCAATTTTTACGACACTGAGTATGCCAGAAGTTTTAGACGTGACCACACAGCGAATAAGAAAGAGAGAGAGAGAGAGAGAGAAACGTAGGCGGGGGCTCGGAACTCTCGCGGCGCTTTCCAATTCCCCTACGGCTGGTATATGGGTCAGAACGGTTGTTTTCTTCAGGAATTTCCTTGCCTTCTCTACCTTCCTTCGAGAGCCTACTTTTTACTTCTTTTTGTACACCCCGAACTTCCCTTCGAAAGATCTCACGGGTTCAGACCACTCTACGAATCCTGGCGTGGAAAAGGTTCTCGTCCTGGCATCGGCTACTAGCTCGACAATCTTCGAGTGGAGCGAAATGGGGTGACTGGTAGGGGTAGGGGGCTTTTTGAAGTCCTCGTAGAATCGGAACGTTCTAATAACCACCTATCGGGGAGAAAAAAAAGTTTCTCGAGCGCAACTTTCGCAAAATTCCGAGGCGTCCCTGTCGTATTTTCTCGCGAAAATATATTCACCGTAATTGAAAATTGGGAAAATTCAGAATTTTCCAAAATTAATATTTCGCGTTTCGCTTTACGGGCCGATCCAATATCCCGCGGAGTGCTCCGGCGTTAAAATTTCCTAGTAACGATCGGGCTTTGGAATTTCAAAGAACCTCGATTCCGGAATTAACGAAGAAAATAAATCACGAAATACCGTGACACACCGAGATCCACCCGATTCGTCCGATAGCGCAATTTCCATCATTTTTATGACGTTTTTGTCGGAAGGTGGAAAAGTCAATTACGTAATCGAGACGGGGCGCGATACGTTCGAAAAAATTGTACGTAACAAAAATAACACACATCGGCGAGCAGCCGTCGAAGCGAATTGAAATTTCAGACGCGGAACATTGGAAAATTGGCCTCAACGAGAGAGATAGAGATAGCGGGAGAGGGGAAGGGGGGTCAAACGGCCGTAAAACTCGGTTGAATCGGCCAGAATTGGCGGAGGCACGCGTGCCAAGTTGCGTAGGGAGGCGCGATCCCGTACGGAAAAGTTTCGCTACGAGTCGAGCTCCCTCCCTCTCGAAGGGATTGCGGTTCCGAAACCGTCAAAAATGACCCAGCGGGATAAAAAAAAGAGAGCGAAAGAAACGAGAAGAGAAACCCGCGATCAGCAATCGCGACAGTTGTATGCGCGCGTCCTATAACGGCCCTATATTGGCGCCAGGCGAGGGCAATCTCGATATTGATTGCACCTTGCCAACCCTCCCTCTCAGCCAGCTCCCGTCAATCCCTCACCTTCCGCGTATGCCCCCCTCGAAATCCCCCCTTCCCCTCTTTTCACCCTCGCGAGTGTAACGACGACTATTTTCGGACGGACGTTCGCGGCGTCGAGAGTGTTATCTCACTTTCTGGGTCGTAGGTGTGGCAATCCGATCAATTTTTACGCGCTCCGTTACGGATCAAAGGAACGTTCTCGTAATCGAAATTTTACACTCCTTACGGAACGCTCGCGCTTCGGTTAAAACCCTCGTTCGTCTGTTGGTCAAGGTCGTTGACGCCGAGATACCGAGAAATGTTTCTCTTGCTGCGGAGAAAACTGTTCGATTGAATATCTCGTATATGGGAAAATATTGAGTTCAACATCCGAAATTTCTCGAAATGTATAATTTTTATAAAAGTTTCAGGATTTCAATCACAAATAATGCCAGTGTACAACAAATTTATTTCTCGAAAATAGAGTAGTACATGAAATTTTGAGGATAATTTTTCTCCTCGTCTATTTTTCAGTTAAAAAAGTTTCAGAGCTTAAGTATTATCTCAGACATCTTTGTCGAATCTCTTAAAATTGCTCATTTTTTTCGTTCGATTGACTCATTGGGATAATGGATTACTCAGTCCGATTCTTTTTTCTGGGGGCATTCGCGGTCGTTCAAAAGTCATCTCCCGCGTAAAAATCGGAATTCGAGCTCGTAAAAGTTTCCGTTTATACGTCAGAAATGGATATACGCGTAGATATATTCGCGGTGCCGAACTCGAATCACTCCTGGGAACGGATGTGTATATAAGTTCAAAGGTGAACGGTATTTCGATTACGTGCCAGGCAAGTTTTAATATACACCGAAGCGGGGACGGAAGCGCTTCCTCCACGCTCGCTCGAGCCTCGGCGCGTAATCAGAAATGGAAATTGTGTTTTTCTTGTAAACAACCGGATAATCTACGGCTCTCATTTCGTTACATCATCGTTTTGAATTCAGAAAATTCTCGCGCTACAATAATAGACGCAAAAATACACTCGGTCCTCGAACTTTGACGATCCCGGGCGAAAATTCGTGAAAATTTTCGTTGAACGCGCCGTCACGTGCTCGGACGATTTGTACGTAATTGGGACGCAATTTGTCAATTTTGCGTGCACGCGTGCTACCGTAATTATACACAACTACACGAGAACGTTCAACCGAACACAACGAGCTGGACGTGTATGCGTCGGGAAAGTTAGAGATCAGTGGAATAATTCGAAATTCAGTTTCCACTGTCGCCCCGTCTCGGTAGTTGCCTGAGAGCGGCGTTCCGGCACCAACTTCGATCCTCACGCAAGAATCAAGTCTACGAAGTCGAGAAAATTATATATTTATTCTTTCGACGAGTTGAAAAAGGAGAAAAAATTTTTTCCCCATCCAGACGCCAGTTTTACTTACGTAGCTTTTTCGCTTTGTCGAGCTAAAAGTCGATGATAAAAATACTCGCGACATATCCGCCGGCTTTGTTTGCGAAAAATGGATAAAATGGATGAAAGAGAAAGTACGAAAAAAGTGGGAAAAGAAAGAAGGAGCGAAGACGAGGGAAAAAGAGAAAGGCGGAGAGATTTATGAACTAGAAAATCTGTCATACATCGGCAATCTCGGAGAGGTGGTGGTCGGCGTAATCTTCGAGTCCGACTACTGCGTCGTGTGTTGGGGACGGGGGATTTCTTTTTCTCTTTCGAGAATATGAGTCCCTCTCTCTCTCTCTCTCTCTCTCGCTCTCGCTCTCGCTCTCGTAAATCCATCCACCTCTTCGCCCTCGTCTCGCAATTCACCCCCGCCCCTCCACTCCCAGCGATCATAAATCAGCAATGACCGAAGGATAAAGTTAATAGGGGCGAAGTTCGACGTTAATCCATTGCAGTCGACTGAATACAGCTCTTCTTTTTTTTCTCTCTCATTTTTCTACGTCTTTATCTTATTTTTTTCCGCGAGAAGCCCAGGCCGGAATTAATTCGAGCTCGACTACGTGCTGATCGGCCGTTTTGCGAATCTGATATCGCGAGTTTTGGTCGATCCTCTTCCCCGGTTTTTATCAACTTCGATGTATCGAATCGAAACGAAAACACCGCGCTGGGTAACGAGCGCGCTATTCGAACCGCGCGAGAACGGAAGGCGCGAGGGGAGGGAGTTAAGTGGTCCCGATGCGGTTTTCACGTTAAAGAGCGCGCCCGAGTCGCGGTGGGATTTCGGGAAAGGGGGTCCCACAATGACGTCATGAAAATGCTAAATCGCGATACGGGGGAATATCCCCAGCGGTGTTATACAGCTCACGAGAGCGGGCCCATGAATTTCGCATAGCTGCTAATTACTTACGGCAATTGAATCGAAACGATCGATCCAATTACCGCTCAGGGTTTGCCGAAACATTTGGAGAATTAATTCATCGATAATTCGCCGGCGGTAAAAATATATCTCGAGTTGGTTAACCCCGGCGTAATCTTATCGGTCGGTAATTTTGTCCTCGTCGGCGTGGCATACTTTTGGGAAATTCGACCTCGAACGACCTTGAAAAATACGGAATACCTTTTCGGGGGGAGGATCCCGATCCTTTGACACGTCGCGGAAGCACCGATGCACACTAGCGAGTCGGATCACGTAAGGCGTTGTCGCGTGCTAGAATCGCGCCTGCGCGCTCTCGCTTATCGCAACCACGCATCCGTTCGCGAGACTCAATTTCCGTACGGCTCGGAAACAACGAAACGCTCAGATCACGATCCAATCGAGCGCAAATTCGTATAACGCAATTCAACCTCCTGTCTAATTTTAGGAACGAATCGCGGATAATATTCGCTCGACATTTACATTCCGCTAATCGAATAATTTGGCTGGAATCTTCAGTTTGAACAATTCAGGGATGTTACGAATCGTGATAGTCAATACGCAAATTTCAAGATTTTAGGCTATCAATAAATACCCATCTGTACTTAGCGACGAGAATTAAAATTCATCCATTACACCAAAAAGGTGAATATTATTAAAAATTATAGTCTGAATTTTTTTTTATAGCTATGACTCCAAAACTTCAAGCATTTAAAAGAATTTTTTAAAGAAAATTGGTATTTCTTTAAGTCGATTCTTATTCCTTGAAACGTTCAAGAAATCGACGATTCGAGACGACAATTTGCCAATAAATAAACCTCGATGGGAATCTATTCGTTTCACTCGATTCGTGGGCCAATCCATTGTGGGCCTCCCGGACTCGACGAATTCGATTAATCGGCGAGTGAATCTGTCGGTGCCGGGGGAGGGGCTCGACTGGGGCAAATGGATAGAGCGGGTGGAATTCGAAGGTGGTCCACAGAGAGCACAGCCGGTTTTCGATGCTCGCAAAGCTCGTTTCTTATCGGCGAGTGGCTAAGCAAGACGCTATGAGCGCTTCCGGAACGTCGGTTTGTCGGTCTGGGTTGAGTTGACCGATTATATCGATTCTGAATCCACGGTAACTTAAAACAATCACTCTTCCGTGGGTCTGAGGAATTCGAATGAAACAGCAAGTCAGTACACAATTGAAAATTACAAATACTGAATTATTTGTTATTTCTCATTGCAATTTAGATTGTATATTGGTGATGTAATACTTGAATAATTAATTCTCTACTGGATTTGAGGAATTTTAATGAAACACTGATTATAAATTATAAGTTATAAACGTTGGATTATGTTACAACTATCTCCCATTTTAATTAAGTTTAATTCTAATTAAACAATGTCGATGTAATGTCTAAATAATTCACTCGTTAGCAAATCCTTGAAATTTGAATAAACCATCAAAACTCACAAATTGAAAATTAATTTTGTTGAATTATTTGTTGCAACTATTTTAATTTCAAGTGAAATTCTACATACTCATATATGCCTATTGTATATATAGTGTATAATGACGTGCATGATAAACAATATTTAATTAAATTAATACGTCAATTCCGAATTTCTCATCGGTATTCGCGTTCGGAGGGAAAAATCAACAGCGAAAAAGCATAATGCGTCCGAGGCATCAAAGTGTAGGAGTGAAGTGGAAGAGAGGTGAAAACAATACCCGTGTATAGCAGACCGACCTGTATGACCCCATAAACCGACGGCGTGGGTGCGAGTTATCGAGTTTCGAGCTCGCGCGCGCGCATACACATACATATACACGGAAGTTAATTCGCGCGGATGCATAGAACGTGCCAATCCGGTCGAGACAAAACTGTAAATTGGCCCCGGTGACTCGGAGAAACACACGCGCGATCGACTATTAACGCGTTATTGGACTCGATCGGTTGATTTTAATTCGAATCGCTGTTTTTTTTTCGTTCTCTCTCTCTTTTTTTTTGACTCGTAAAAAGTGTCTTGCCTCATTGAGAATTCTCGCCAGATCGGACTGCCAAGGCGAAAAAAAGGGCTCATTCACGATTTTCTAGAATCGATTATACCTCCCCTTCTATCGAGAGGGAATACAATTTGACGGCTATTAAAGTTCTGAAATAAAGAATGAAAAAGAATAAAGTATAATTTCTCCCGTCCCCACCCGCTAGCTTTCTTTCTCTATCCTGACAGCAGCCGAGTGAATTTTCGTCAAAGTACTTTACATGCCGCATTCATATTTATGGCTCGAGAAAATTCCAGGTTTCAGCGTGGAAAAGGGTGAGAGAGGAGGGGATGGAGGGGGAGGGGAGCAGAGAGAAAATAAGACGCCTGTATAACGAAAGAGGGAACCGAGGAGAGAAAGGTAGCGGTTGGCAGATAGAGGGATAGAAAGCGAGAAAGGAGAAAAACTCCAAGACAATGAATAATATATTTGACGATCCCGCGGGACGATTTAATGGAATAAGAGAGGTGGTAAAAAGCTCTACGCGCCAGTGTACAAGAGAGAGAAAAAAAACTATTACTCAGATCGTTTTTTGTTATGCTACCGTTAGAGTCAAAAAAATTTAAACATTGCGAATTATTAATGAATCTCGCTCACTTTTACGCACACAGAATCCTCGTAGAAATGTTTCATAGTTGCGGTAACGCGTTGTATAATGTTACAAGAATTCAGCAATTTTTGGTATTTCGATCGGTCGTATTAAAATTGAATCAAGCCGGTGTAGGTGGAGAAAGTGAATCGATGTTTACACGAAAATGTTTTTCCCGAGCAAAGAAATCGTGAGCCCACAAGTAAAGCGAGAAGAAGGGAGAGAAAGTAACTGCACATGGCGCACCGAATTTATCGCGGTAATAGAACGAGACGCGACTCTGTTACACTACAACCTTCGGTAATTCTCGAGTTCGTGCCAAATCCTACATCAGGGTAAGCCTATATTTAACCGAACATCGATCGAACGAGATAAAACATCCAGGAAGAAGGAAAAAAAATTTATTTCAGAGAAGATTTTTTTCAATTTAACGAATTAACGAATGGATTAACAGTGAATCGAACCGTCCAGATAAAAAGGATAACACGAAAATCACTTTATTATCAACGAACAATCAAGCGGGTCGAAAATACTCGAATATCGTGTACGTATTTCAATGCGCACGTCGAAACGCTCCTCGCTGATTTTATTCCGTCGAGGTCGATGCGGGCCGTCATTATTGCACATTCGCGTCGACGGCAGCGAAAAGGATAGGAAAAATAGATGAATTGTCAAGGTTCGCGATAATTTTAATTTTCCAGGACACGTGGCGAACTGACGCACCCAGTCGATACGAGGAGTGGTCTTCTTTGTTGATTAATTTTTCTCCTTTCACGGTTAGAGTGACGTCATCCATTTTCTTATTAGGCGAAAATTAGCGAAACAAACGATCGTTCTCGATAATAAATTTTTAGTGAAAAAACTCGAGATTGGAGAGAGAGCAATAAAAATGAGAATGAATAGCTCGTGCGATTCGTGGTGGGCAGAAATGCACGGATCGCAAAACGCGATACGATATTCTTCGCGCGCTCGCGTTTCGTACGCGACATGCCACAGGTTAGGACCTCGGCACGGTCACGCGCCGATATCGTCCAGGTAATATCAATACCGACTGCACTGGGTCCACAATGGCCGAGCGAGCAAGATTCGAAACGACCAGTAACAGGCCGCGAAAGAACGAGGTGAATCTCGATTGCGGACTTGTAGCTCGAAGGAGTGGAATATAAAAAGAATATTATATTGGAGTCCTTGAAGTTGGCCCCCCATTTTTCGAAAATCACAATTATAAAAATTGTTCCGAATTGTT
>NCVS01003202.1:0-15013 GCA_003055095.1 Goniozus legneri
GAACTAGGAGGGCCCAACTGGCGAATGCTACATTAAATTAATTTCATTTTGCACCGATGTACATTTTACATTTTACAATTATATGCAATTAAATTGTCAATATTTGAGGTTATGTTGAATTATTTTAGACAAACCGACGTGAAGCTTCGCTGTGTCGCGCTTCTGTAGGGCGACTAACCTAATGGACGCAGTCCCCGACTATGTCTATTCCCCCCCTCTTTTGTTCTCCTCGTTGATTGGCCACGGTCCTCCAATCAAGAAAGATATGTTTGAAATTCTCGGAACCGGCTTGATACTCGAGAATGATTCGTTGACGAGTCCGCCAATCGGCACCACTCCTATTTTCTGATTGGTGGTCGTCCAAAGAGAAAGATAGAAGAGGGTGGTAGTGGACCTCTCTCTCACTCTCAAGAGATTCCCCCACTCCTCGGTCAAGTATCTCGATCGAACTCCATAGTCATCCTATGATCCTGATACCAAATCTCGATTTTGACGTCACTTGAAAACCTCAAATATACCTGACTACCAAGAAATAGCGGGGCCCGTCCCTTTGTTTAAAATTTAGTTTTTCATTTAATATTTACGATTTAATTTAATATGATCGTTAAAAATAAAATGTACACCGGCCGTATTATTAAATTAAATGAAAAGTTCAATTTTATTTATTATGAGAATTACATCATTTGCCAGTCGGGCCCTCCTAGTTCGGTAATGTGAACTAACCTCGCACAAACAGTAGATGTTTCGTGATGGCGGGAGTGAATTCAAAAAAGTTTTAGAAGAAGCAAGAAATATACAGGTTAGGGTCTTGTTTACAATTTTAGAAACTGGGTACCTGAATAATACTGTGTATTTTGATATTTATTCGTTACAGAAAATCACCCTCCTAGCATATCCAGTTCAATGTACTTTATATGATAATATAAAGTTGAGACACACTATGCATCTCATCAATTCCTAAGGAGATTCATTACTCAAGTTTCTCAGATGCAAAACCATGCATTGTTTAATATGATTAAGATGCTCATGATTTTAGAACTGTATTCCTACATTACTACCTGTACCTGTATTGCTACATTACTCCGAGGAAGAAGTTGCAATAGTATGTACCTTATGCTATAGTCATAGTTCTTCTATTATTTCTGTAAAATTTAATTCATGAGATATTTAAATCTCACTTGTAGGGTGATTGGACTAATCATCATGATATTTCTGTACTGAGGGTGGACTTTGAGGGTCTTTGACAATAAAAAATCATTATCGCAAAACAAAACATTCATATCGTCTTCATATATGATTGTACTGTAAAATTCAAAAGGAAGTGAATAACATTATATATTTAAAATTTTTACATGGCTATTATGAGCCTACATTACTGATTCTTTCAGAACCAGTAAAAACATTTACTGGGTAAGAAGATTATAAACTTGTATACAAATTCTCCGACAAGGTCTAAGTGTTTTTTCTCCCATAGGAGAATACATATAGGAGAATTGCAGTAAGACAAAACATTTGTGCCATGTTAGCAAGCTCGAATGTGCCTAATACTACTTGATGGAAGACCCGAAAGAGTTGAAATCTTTTGGCGATTACACAATAGTCGAAAACAGTAGAATAGGCTTTAAATCGTAAGATGCTTGTAACAAAAACCAAAGTTAGATTGAAGAAACTGGTGTCAACATCGTTCTTGACACAGGTAATTGATGGTCTTTGATGAGTTCCAAATAAATAAAGAACAGATCTCTATACTTTCTAAAATGCAAGAACAGTGCAATTAAAAGATTCAGTGTTGATTAACTTTTGGCTTTTTCTTTGTAGAGAAAAAGTAAGCAACATAATATTGAGTTATGTAAAGCTGCCAAGTCAGTTGGAGTAAAAGAGAAAACAAATAAATGGATAATTTGGCAAATGGAAGTTGAATAGCATATTAAATCGTACAGTGCCATTTTTACATTCAAAGCAAGCATAACTTTTTTTATGCAACTTAAAAACAACTAATTAGCATTAAATAAATCTATTTGTTTGTTTTTTGCAAGCTTTATAAAGCTCAAATATTGTTAAATGTATTATTGATTTTACTAATGTCACTTACTAGAGGTTTATAATTTAATATAATTAAGCAATATAATTTTTTTTTTGTCTAGGGTACTTCACTACCGAATTCCAATTATCGACCGGCATATACACAAGTTGTGAAAGAATGTATAGGATGAATGCCGATTTAACCGAAAAAAAAGTTGCGAGTTTTATTGGGGAGATTGGCTGTTTGTGTATGTTCACTACGTGAACAAAGTGAATCATACAAGTACGCTAGAATTGAGAAATTATAAATACTACTTCAATAGCGAACGTTTAAATTTGCCGAGTATGTGCATAATTAACATACATAAATTTTGCACAAGATTTTGAAATCGGAGCTGGTTATTGCAGTTTAACGATGTATGAGTTTTATAATGAACGGATTCATCATTTTTTTACTTATTTATATTTATGGAATATTTTACGCTAAACTGCATCGTTTTGGTTTTTAGATCTTCAATTTTTTAACTTCTTTCAACATTTTGAAAATTAAGATTATGTTACATGTTGTTGATTTTGGAATTTGTTGTCTTGGTGAAATACAAAATTCGTGAGTAAAAATAAAAATAGTTAATAGCGGAAAATTTCATTAACGTTCGGTATATGTACACCATGTTTCACGGCATTCATCGTTAAACCGCAATCAGCGAACCATTTTCAGCGCTAGGCGCGAAACGTACGAGCTCGACTCGTGATTATTATAATTGAGGTAGCGTGCGTACACTCGTACATGTATCGAGCTCGCGCGAAAAACCGAAAGAGAGGAAAAATGATTTTTCACCCACACGCGAGATAAGAATACACACGTTCGGAAAAATCATTGACCCGCTTGCGAGCGTTTAATTGAAAACGACGATTAATTAATCGCGAAGGTCAATCGCTAACGAGCTTCTTACTCGTTTCTTGCCATTTTCTTTTCAGTACACGCATAGCTTTTTTTCTACTGTCAATCGATATATCATTCTTCCTCTAAAGCGGAAATTGTGGATAATTGCATTGTGAATTGCGAATTATCAACCGGAAAAGCCAATTTTCTGAGAAATCTAAAACACACTTATTTCTCGTTCAAATGTACCGATGTCGATCGAACGTGGCACTGAGAATTCAGGAAAAAGAATCAATAAAATGTCGATACGATGGAATAAAAAATGTACTCGAATAACGTTAATTCGTCATTTGTACAATTAACCACTCATATATATATAAATCAATATAAAAGTTTAACGAGTTTATCTCGAAAAATTTTTTTCCTGTGCATGTTACATTGAATTTTTTCCACCAATCCCGTCTGAATGGGAGACTCGCGGCGAGCGAGTGAAAAAAATACGAGTATTCATTTTTCCGTAACACGCATAAGCCGATCTCGTGGGACGATGGGATTGAAAAACGAAGCTCGCGAGGTCGTTCACGTTCTTCATGCTCCAAGACTCCACGGTATACTGCACGACAGACAAGTAAGGAAATTACGCAAATTGAATATTACCGGTTTTTGTGTTTATTTTTTCTTTTCGTCATAATTTTATTGAATATCCAGGACGTATTGTACGACAATGAAAACTTTTCGTATAGTATTATACGGACGGAGGTGAAATTACGTAAAGCAGGATCTCGACGAGGAATCGATTATTTTTTTCGTTTTTCGTCGTCTTAACGAGCCACGTACGCTGAAATAAATTTTTTTTTTCTCTCCGCGTCTCCTCTCGTCTCGTTTACACTGCAAATTGGAAATTACACACACGGAAATCGTCGGAGTCTCCATTATCGCCCACCGACATCGCGTGCATTCTAATAAAACGTCTTATCTCTGTTATTTCGCATCGTCGAAACGTCAGAGTTCCTCGTTTGCGTCTCCCCTGGGAGACGCGCATTACCCGTACCTACGATAATAATTTAGAGATAAGATATTTAGAATCGATAACTGTTTATCGAGTTTCCTGTCCGACGAGAAGAGAAATCCATACAATCGATTTGATTGATTACAGTCGATTCGATTTAATTTAATTAAGATCGAAGTAACTCAATTTCCTTTCATTTTTTATCCATTATGTAGACGAATTTTGATTTGATTTTTCTTCTCTCTACGCTTTTTTTTATCTATTTCATTCAAAGTTTACCCTTTTTGAAGCACCGATCGATAAAACACCAAACTCGAGATTACAGAGCAAACAAGATCTCTGAACTGTATTTCGTTATTCATAAAGCGCTCAGACGTCGTAAAATTTCGGTCGAATAAAATGGTAACGCCGGTGCGGAAAATTCAAAAGCAGCTCGATCAACACCGTCGTAAATCAGTTTCGAGATCGTTCGTTGGCCAATAAACGAAAGTCTTCCCGTATCGATTTTCGTAACGCGTGCGCGAAACGAGAGATCGGGATTTGATCTACGGGTGCGTTCAATGCCGCGCGAGCTGAAACGCACTTACCTCGCTAACACTGAATTCGCTAAGACCTCGCGTACTCCGCAGAGAGTGGGAAGGAGCACGCGTATATAGACAGGTTGCCGACCGATCCGTTTTCCAGTATCTCACGCGTCTCGGGATTTGCCCGTTTTTTCAAATTTCCTCAAAATTCTAAAACTAGAATTGGATCATTTCTTTCGACTCTACCGAATCTTGGAGATAAATTCGGGCTAGCCCGGAGACCTGGATATTCTCGAGTGCGAGATAGTGTGTAAACAATAAACGAGCAGGATATCTCGTTTTCTCGTCACGGCACGATTTTTATTGGCGGCCTCGCAGCCGATCTAGAAAACCTCGAGTGCACAATCGAGACTCCTCGCAGCAGTCTCAGTCGATTTCTACGAGATTTGTCGCAATCGTGCGGCAGCGCGCGGCCTGTACGCGCGCGAAAATCCTCGCGAGGGTTCGTCGGGAGTGCCGAGTTTTCTTATCATGCGAGTTTGAGAAAAAACGATGCCACCGCAGGAGAAATTCGCGGCGCCGGACGCCGAGAGGGTGGCGAACGAGTGCGCGAAGGGTGCGTGCGGGAGTTCGAACGGGGCCGAGGAGGCGCCGAGGCCGGTCCTCGAGGTCACCGTCAAGAGGGTGGACGATGATCCCGTCAAGGACTTGGATTTCGACGAACTCCTGCCTTACATCGGCGAGTTTGGATTTTATCAGAGAATACTCTTCTTCCTCATGATCCCCTTCGCCTTCTTCGTAGCCTGGGTCTACTTCTCGCAGATTTTCATCACTCTCGTGCCTCAGGAGCACTGGTGCTGGGTGCCCGAGCTGGAGAATCTCACTCATCAGGAAAGGTTGGAATTTAGTACTACATCATTTTTTTTTTTTTTTTTTCAATTTTGCGAAAATATTCACGTGACTTATAAACACTTCTCCGAGGACAATTATCGACCGATTTTTGCCAACCACTCGAGAAAAAAATCGATCTGCGGGATCGGATCGTCTCGATAACGAGGAGATAACGCCACGTGCGTTGCTGAAGCGCACTTGCGGATAATTTAATTGGGTGATTTATTTACGCGCTCGTCTCGGCTTACACGCGAGGCGGAGTCACCATTTAAGAGCGTTTTCCGCATTTAGCGGTGCTCGGTTAATTTTTCTATTTTTGAGGATCGGTGCGTTCTCCGTTGACACGCGATTATGACGGCTTCGTGAGCATTCGAGTCACGGTCGCTGGCAACACCTCGCGATTCGACGTCTAAACTCAATTTTTATTCGCCGATTTGGAGCGCACGGGGAACGAGAAATATTTTTTTCGTCGGTGGATCGATTTTCAATCGGAGGAGCGGCTGTCCTTTGTCCAACGCAAACACGAACAGAGAGATTCGTACTTTTTACCGGTAATTGCCTGTAATTGCTCTGTCGACAGTCGAGCCTTGTCATTCCGATTCAATAAGGCGCAGCGAAAATAATAGTTGCCGCTTCGGATATTTCGACTGCTCCTGTTTCCCCCTCTCGCTCTATCCAGAGAAAAAAAAAACAAGAAAACCACGCGAAGAAATTTGCTCAGCGAAATATGAATTATCGTTTTTCCGAAGCCGAATTGAGATAATAATGACGTAGCGACAGAAAAAATATTAATGTTTCAATCGAAACGAGTACTTTATGTTCTCTCCGCGACTAACAAGAGCTTCGAAAGAAAACAAAAGCGTAAAACTCGTTGCATCACGAAGTTACAAATTCTCGAGCTGAATTTTCTTCTTTTTTTTTCGTAAGTCGATCAAGAATCTTATGCAACATTTCCGAACGAAATTCGCCAAAAGGCGAATTCTCGTCACGCATTCCTCGAATTAGCGAAACAGTCGCGAGTCCCGAGACGCTATATCGCTGAAATTATCTCAATTATCCGCACCTCGGTGATAAAATGCGCGAAATGGAAAAATCGCAGCGGAAAATTTCTCGCTAAGCGTGCGCCGTGGAAAGAAGGGAGAGACGTTTCCACTAGTTTAAACTGGAAAGTGTCGAACGCGCGATGGAAAGTGAGACCTTCGCGGATGGTGTTGCGAATGTTTTAGATGGGTTTAATGCCACGTACGACGGTTGACCTATCGGAGACCTTACCCCCACTATTTTCTTCCATGATTACTTGCTAGGCGATCGTAAATCAAATTTTCAACGAATTCGGAGAAATACATAATACGAAATATGAAAAAATAAACAAATCACAACTGCTGTCTTTATTAATTAGATTTGATTAAAATAATCTACTGTGAATAATTAACAATTATTCGTTAAATTATTTCAACAATTACCAAATTCGATCTATTCGGCCAATTCAACGGAACTTTTTTTAGTACGATAATGAGAACATACGCAATTGAAAATTGGCGTGTATTCATTTTAAATTACCGCAAATCTGCGAGCGAAGATATTCAAACAATATGACGAACCGTTTATCGAATCAGCCAAGCGGAATTCTCTCTTCTCGTTCTTCCACGTCTCCTTCCGCTATGCTTGTAATCGTCTTCGTAACGCACGACTCGAACAATCGAGTTATCGACGATCGATCGAAGGAGAGACCGCTGATTGTTTAACGAAACGAAAAACGCGATCGAATAAACATCTTCGGTTCTCGTTTTCTTCTCCGATACCCATTTAATTGCCGTAATTTTTCTCTTCGAGAATTCATCGACGAAGCGTTACGCAATAACGCATACCGGCGTGCAATAACGAGCCGTAAGACGATAGCCGCGCTCGATCGAGAGCGAATAATACCTCGATAACATTCGCGCCAACTATTGAATCGGATTGAGATTTTCGAAAAATTTCAACGAGGAGTTTTCGAGATCCTTAACTCGACGATTACGAGAGTTTTAGAAACAATTACTGAACGAGCATATTCTCTTTCACAAACTCGGTGTTATAAATGACTCACAAATTGTCTACATCCGACCTAGCACGCTCACGTTACGCGGTTTTATACACTCGCGTTCGTTCACATCAATTGCGAAAGGTTAGTGCCACTCGATCCGACCTATCGATGGATAATTAGATGCCTCTTACGTGCATTTCGCGACACCCGAGAATGCAGACTTTTCTTGGAACGCGCAGGAATAAAAAAAAAAAAAAAAGGAACGTAAAATTGATAGAGAATTGCAATATGTATAGCATATTTAAATCGATGAATAATGTCGAATTTCGTTGCGAAATATAATTAATATCGCATCGCTAATCAGCCAATGCCGCGCATTTTTCATTCTCACTTCTTCTCGCCTTTCAGAAAAGCTCTTGCAATACCGCCGCTGGGTGAAGGTTACTCGAAATGTAGCATGTACGACGTCAATTACACGAGCCTTCTGTTGGAAGGTGTCAGCGTGGCGAACGCGTCCTGGCCGACGCGGAACTGTATTAACGGATGGGAGTTCAACTTCACGGATGTGCCATACGAGACAGTCGCTACTGAGGTGCGGAATAATTTATCTCGAAGACCTTACACGGAGCAAAACGAATGATTTACCTTACAAGCCTTGCAAAGGCGAGATGAAATAATCCGAGTTTTCAAATTTTTGTGGATGGAGTTTAAATATAGAAAATTAATTTTGCTAATTGTACTCAGTTACCACTGAGAAGCAGAATAATTAGGAAACGTATAAAATTTTTATTTTTGCTTATCCATAGAATTCAATTTTTTTTTTTTGCTATTTCAGTTTGGCTGGGTCTGCGAGAACAGCGCACTGCCGAATCTGGCCCAGAGTATATTTTTCGTTGGCGCGATTTTCGGAGGTCTCATTTTCGGATGGATCGCCGATCGATACGGCAGGATACCGGCCTTGATAGGGACCAACATTACCGGCTGCCTGGCGGGGGTTGCTACCATCTTCTCTGGCAACTTTGTCGAGTTTGCGATCTGTCGCTTCTTCGTTGGCTTCGCGTTCGACAATTGCTTCACCATGATGTACATATTAGGTACAGGATCGCAAATTAATTTTTAAAAACAAAAATTAGTTTTTAAAATGTCCCTACATTTTACTCTTTCATTTACACATTTTTTTCTTCTCAAAACAATTAAAGAGACAGTTATTATTTTCAAGAAATTATATATTAACCAAAAATGATCAAATTCAATCGATCAATTACTTTAAAATTTGAATCTTCAAGACAATACGTGTTCAATTTAATTTAATCATTTTTAGCCAAATTATATTCGTTCAAAAATGACGAGTGTCTCTTTATTTTTTTTGAATAGTATATTAAATCATTTTTCGGCATAAATACCGAATAAATCGATCAACATTTTCGACTCGATTTTTCAAACACGATTCGAAATTAAATTTCAACCTCCAAGCAACAATACCCGATTAAATAAAGTCGATAACAGTAATTCACGTAACTGGATTCCGTATTCAAATGAGGTCCGATTGGTAAGAGAAAGAAAGACAAACTCCAGCTGCTCTCGCCGAGTCGCTAATTGCGGCCTGCCGAGTGACAGCGACCTTGAATATCGCCGACTCTCGATCTAACTGCAAACGCGATCCGATAGATGGAAAAAAAGGACTGGGGGAAAAAAAATACTATCATAGCGCCGATGAGTTACGACTAATTACGAGGCTCATCGTAATGTGGAACGGATCGGAATCGAAAGATCGAGCTGTGTAACGCGTGAGTCACGATCTCGCTACGGTCACGGATAGTCGATCTCGCTATGGGAAAGGGTTCCGTACCGCTGGTTCCGCATTCGACCAATCGGAATGCCGTCAATGTCGTCGGTTGCGTCAAGAAAGCCGTTCGAAAAACCGCTCGTTTCGAGAACAAAAGGAGAATTACGATTATTCGAAACGAAGAGCACGAGGCTACCGTAAACCGTCACGTATAGGAGATTGCAGATTACGTTTTGCTTTTGTCAACTTGACTTTTTTCTCGGACTCGAGAGAACAAATAGAAGATTACCTATTTGGAGAAAAAAAGCGAGCAATCAGGTTTGGTCTTAAGAGGAGCACCTGATCCGGACGAGTATTGGGTCAAGCCAACGTTAATGGTTAGAAAAAAAGGAAATCGAAAAAAACAATTTGCGACACTAAAGCGAGTTTACGTTCTCTCATTTACATCTAATGTCATTCGAATAATCAACGATTCCTCCTACCACCCTCCAGTCTCGATAAAAATAAAAGTGAACGTAGCATATAGCTCGATACAATCGATACACGAACGTATAATTCAATTCTTTGCACTGACCTACGTAAACGGGCCGAACAATGTTGCGAGTCGACTGTAATCCGATTCTCATTTCGACTGGTATTAAAATGTCGCACCGGCTGGATTAGAAATTGGAGATGGCGAGGGGAGCGCAGCAAAAACAGGGAGCCTCGAGGAATTACGTAAAAGATAATAGCTTCCAGTTGCGTAACCCGAGACGTCCAATCGAAGCTTTTTTTTTCTTCGCGATGAGCTTTCGAAAGAGCACCGAGCCGATGTAATCGACCAAGACAAGATGAGGTCGTTTCTTCCAGAGCAGCATGTTCGCCGGAAGTCGTCGAGGTCTTGTCAGTGACCTTGATAGATTAACCGTTTCACTTTCGTATTGCGAGAGGAAGATAAAAGTCTCGTTGAACGGTATCATTAATAGAGAAAAGTGGAAATGTTG
Source organism: Goniozus legneri (assembly GCA_003055095.1). NCBI lineage: Eukaryota > Metazoa > Arthropoda > Insecta > Hymenoptera > Bethylidae > Goniozus > Goniozus legneri. Next base: position 10,122 of record NCVS01003202.1, read on the forward strand.
TCGAGGACTTAGTTCTTAACATTATTTTTCATTTGAAATATTGAAATGATAGGATGCAAAAAGTTTGATCAAAAACAAAATTAGTTTTATTTTATTTCAGTTTTGGAGTACGTGGGGCCAAAATGGCGAACCTTCGTGGCGAACATGTCGATAGCTCTGTTCTTCACGTTCGCGGCTTGCATACTGCCATGGATAGCTTATTACTTGGGCGATTGGCGAATGACGTGCGTAGCGACCTCCGTGCCACTGATACTGTCGATCGCCACTCCGCTATTCGTGCCCGAGAGCGCTAGATGGCTCGTGAGTCAGGGCCAAGTCGACAAGGCCCTTGGCATACTGAAGAAATTCGAAAAGCTCAATGGGACCCAAGTACCCGACAATGTTTACAAACAGTTCAGGGTGAGGATGACGAAATTCTTCTGAAATCTGAGGATAAGAAAAAGTTCTTGTCGATATGTGTGACGGAATTTTCAGGACACATGCGCGAGGGTCCAGAAGGAGGAAGAGGCTGACAAGAAGTACTCCGTGATCGATCTCTTCAGAAGCCCGCGTCTCAGGAGGATTACAATTCTTTTGATTATCATATGGTAAGGCGAAAAATTGAGAGGGGTTGTTTATCTCAACAGGATTTTTCTCGGTGACTCGTCTGAAATTTTCTCAGGATGGCGATATCGCTCGTATTCGACGGTCACGTGAGAAACGTCGACAATCTCGGTTTGAACGTCTTCGTTACGTTCACGATAGCAGCGGCCACCGAGTTACCAGCCGACACTTTCCTCACCGCGGTGCTGGATCGCTGGGGCCGTAGGTGGCTGGCCTGTGGCTCGATGGTTATATCCGGAATCTTCAGTATTTGGGCTTGCGCTATATCCGATCGTGAGTGAGCTTTCTGCATCCCAAGTCAAAAAATTTGATATTTATTAATCTGTCTTTTGTATATTTTCGTACAGCTTGGATACTGATTTTTCATAGCTGGCTTTTTACTCTCAACCACAAAACACGAGTTGAATAATTTGATCAGGATTTTGGCTGTATTCAAAAGTTTAAAACTAAAATCGATCAGATTGTATTTTATTTCGTGATTAAGAGTAAGAAGTCAACTATGAAAAGTCGGTATTTATGTTGTAATTGGGAAAAGAGCCATCAACAATGAAAACACAAAATACCAAAATCTATCAAATTTTTCGACTCGCAATTATATTGGGTAAAAATATAATTTTAAAAATATTTATTGCAGACGTATACGCAGCGAGTTTGGCCATAATGGGAAGATTCTGGGTAAATATTTCGTACAACATCGGACTCCAGTACGCGGCTGAGCTGCTGCCAACGGTAGTGCGAGCTCAGGGTGTTGCTCTCATTCATATAATGGGTTACGTGGCCAGTATTCTGGCGCCGTTCGTTGTTTACCTCGACGTGGTGTCGCCTGTCCTACCTCTGCTCGTGCTGGGCGTTCTAGGAGTTCTCGGTGGGGTGTTGGCTCTTCTTCTACCCGAGACGCTTTTCAAGGATCTACCGCAGACTCTTCAGGACGGCGAGGAATTTGGCAGGAATCAAAAGATTTGGGACATGCCGTGCTTATCCAAGTGCGTTGAGAAAACGAATTTATTGAATTTCAAATTTAATTTGCTATTAATTAAAAAAGAAATTAAATTAATCAAATTAATCTTGAAATTATTTCAGGCAAATCGACGAGGAGTCGCCTGCATTCGCGAGAAGCTCCGCCAGGAATTCAATGAGAGCCTCCCTCAGAGGCGAAACTCTTCGAAGCAGTATGATTAGGCGCTCGAGCGTGAGGTCCCGGAAAAGCACGAACGGCTCAATCGAAACTGCGAGATTGTAACTGCGAAAACATAGCGTTGTATTATCTCTCGTTAATTTTAGTTGGGGATTTTCTAGAATCGATATTATCGAAACCTGTATATATCGACAGGACAACCGTGTCATTGTGATATATTTAATGCGTTTAAGTGGTTTAATATACGTAGATGCGCGCGAGAGTAAATATTTAAAATTACGTTTATCGCATTAATTCTCATACTTTTACATTTCGAAATTTTAAGATTCATGTAACTAGCATAGTTTGTTCACACTCGAATACTCAAATTTTTATTTACACCGAATTCCACTTCATTCCGATTACGATCATTACAATCGATAGAAGTTTATTTTTTACATCGATGCAAAAAATTCTAACGAAAAAAAAAATCGATTTTGTACATCGTGCGAAACTCGAGCAGGAACGTTTCCTGCGTACATTTGTAATTGTACGTAACTCAATTGCGGAACTGCAGTTCCGATATTCAATCAAAGTATTTTTATAAGCGAAAGGACTTTGTTAAAAAGCAATTAAACACAGTCTGAAATAAGCACTCCTCTCGTTCTTGTAACTACGTTACGAATCCAATTTACGTGAGTAACCGGCGCCACGGTGGGGGTAACACACCTCGCATCAGCGTAATCTTGCTCGTTCTGTCTGTCGCTCGTTTAGTTTGCCGAAATAAGCAGATTAAGCCACTCTAATATTAAGACACTCGAATCCTCTTACCCCGACACATCTGTAGAATTTTTGTCGACGTATCGACGTTGGAGTAACGTTTCTCCTCTCCTTCGCAGTTATTTTGAAAAAAAAAATGTTATTCTAAAATAGTTAGACTAGCTAGTTCAAACTGAGTACTTCAATACTTCAATGTATAGTACTCGCTAGTTTTTATTCCCTGAAAAATCTCGTAAATACAACGATAATCGCAAATTCATTAATCTCCGCTGGGGCTACATCTTCCGCTCGTATAAATGCATTATCATGTTGTTGCGACACCAAATTTTATACGGAACGAATCCGAGCGTGAGAAAATTCGCGCGATAGGGCTTGTCGAAGCGATAAACCGACTCGGTCAGGGAGAGGCACGTAATTTTCCTGTGTCATTTCTAGTAATCGATATAATTATTAGCTAAGTGTAACTACAATTCTATAACCCAGAAAAATATACGTAATTGGTCACGTTTTGTTTCAAAATACGCAGTTAAGTGTTTTGAAAACTCATACGTGAACGATGTAGACTATCGACTATCTGTCGTGTTTAGAAAAATATCTTTCAATTTCATGTTTTTAATGCGTTTAATTATTTAGTTGTGTCCGAATATTTTAAAAATTTTCAAAGAAAATTATAATTCTGAACAACAGACTAATCAAAAAATTATACATATTTGACCAATTTCATCGAGGAGCCCCAATTAAGAGAAGCCTCGTAGCCAACCCCCTACCCACTTTTTCACGTACAGCAATACAGCACGACTATTTACAAATTCGTATCATCGGTTCTGACGCAACTCGCGCTCTTCTTGGCTCATTGAACCGAAAATCGCGAAGCGGAATCGTGCCAAACGACCGCGAGCTTCGTCGAGAATAGCGTATGCGACAATAAATCAATTCACCGCGTCTCAAACACAATGTTGTACATTTTTTAATCTCTGACCCTGCCACCCTCGAGATCGGCTTTTATCGAACGGATAACTCGAGCTGGTTCGCCGTTCTGTGTCAACTCGCGCTCCGTCGAGAGCACAGCCGTGAATTTTCAATCGAGCCGGCGAAATTTCGAGCCAGACTCTTAATTACGCGATTTTAATTGACGGGGAGGGGGACACTCGTAGAGCAGAGGAAGCTTCTTAATTGCGATCCGCGAGGACTCGCGTGCATAAATTGATACTGAGCTCTCGCGTTATTACTCGTCGACGGACGCTCGTGGCGCGCGCTACTTTTTCGTGGCGTCGGTTTCTCGCACCCTTCCTCCACCTGCACGTCTCGACTCTCCACCTTCTCGCGTTACGCACGTGCAACTATCAGTTCGATACGCGACGCTACAGTCGTACGAACCGGTTCGCTCGAGGCGACAACAGTGCGACGATAATGGCCACGAATTTCGTATAGAGTGACCAAAAATTTTCCGTTTTCTCTCCTTTTCATTTTTTTGTTACTTCTAGTCTCCTCTCGACTACTCGAGGATTAAATTCGATAGAGCCTATCGTGAGTAATTTTTGTTTTTATTTCTTATCGTCCCGGGACACTTTCGCGGGATTTTTATTGACGAGACGGATCTGTTTACCGAGGTTCATCAAACTCTATAGAACCGACCCGACGGGCTCGCACAATTCGTATCTAATAATTGATCGTTTAACTCGATGCTCGAAGTCCAGGGAGTATATAATGCCGCTCTTATCGGATTTCAGTCGACTCAACGCTCGCCAAGGCTCGACTTTTGTCCCCGACGATGGACGATATGTACTCCAAGTTTTGCGTGTCTCGTTTTCGCGCGCTTTGATAAATTTCGATAGATTTTAAAATTCAAAGTGATATCTTGTACTTATTTCGCACGAATACTTTTCAGAGTTAATTAGAGAGATCGAAAACAACGTTAATTGAAATAAAAAAATTCGAGACAGAGGCTAAATTTCGTACATGTCGCGAGAAACGAGATAATATTGTTTCGTGAGTTCGCTGGGAAAGTTACTTATCTTCTTGTTTGGTGTTTCCGACAGAGAGATGAAGAGTTTCAAGGGCTCGAGGAACGGCCTGGACGGCACGGGCCCCTGTGAGACTACGGCCCTGAGGCCGAAACTCGAGACGTTCGACGACATACTGCCTTACGTGGGAGACTTTGGCCGATACCAGCTCTGGCTTCTCCTGTCGCTCCTACCTTACAGCGTGGCCTACGGTACCCTGTATTTCAGTCAATTCTTCATCACCCTCGTGCCACAAGAGCACTGGTGCAGTATAGACGAGTTGGGATCGATGAATATGACAGATGGCGAAAAGTACGAAAACATTTCAAACAATTAATCAAAATTTCTATTCTAATTTTCTGAAAATGAATTCCTTTCGCATTTTTTTTTTT